>CAJHZI010000463.1:3987500-4022500 GCA_905160935.1 Enchytraeus crypticus
TTCCAAACTATATCACACCTATCTTCACCCACATCTTATCGAACACGTTATAATTAAAAAATAATGGCTATTTACTATTAATATTTGCCTGTATTGGATGAGAATTTGTAATTTTCCAGTAACTAAGACTTTCTTACATTCTTCATACTGGTTACAATATTTTCATTACGTCTTTTAACTGGGAGACAAATGCATCAATTTAACCAGTCCAAGGGTTTGCTGCCACAATAAATGCTATTTTTCAAGGCTTATAGGACCAAGAAGCACAGATGCACGTTTTTAAGACCAGTAGCCTATTTTTGGTAAGGGGCGGATCCAGAAATTGTTTTCGGCCGGTCAGAAAATTTTTATGACCTTTTTTATGATTTCTAATCATGAAACCGTTTTGTAAGCTTTCGAATGACCTAAATGATTTACCATGTTCGCAAACCCTTTTAATTGGACCCTAACAGACCACTTGTAAATGTTATATAAATTTCATTTTCATTAACATATGTCACAAATATTTCACCTCACCAAGTAATATTTTCCACCAAGATTAAATGGTAATTCATCCACCTAACTGAGGAAAGCAACGGGAAACCACCTCAGAATCCATAGTTTTTCCCAAGCTATAGGCTACATAAGGTATGGATAAGGCATAAACTTTGTGAAAGGATTAACTTGTCGATCTAAGGAGTTCTCTTATGGAGAGAGCAAACAGACTTTGAGTATGAATATCTAACAACAACAGCAACAATACGATTAGAGTGCTACTGTTGTCCATGACAACATTGAGCACTGTGATACAAAATCAAAGCCGATGAGCAGAGTGAGGGGTCCATAAACGGTGCAAGCCAAAATCCGTGTGGTCAGTCCAAGGAAGGGTACTAGCGGAATGGAGGTTTACGTGTTGGTTTCAGTACGTGGACGTTTGGTGGATATGAAAAGTCGAAGAGAAAAGATTTCAATCGCCTATGAAACTGTTCGTGGAGTAGGAAAGGCTGATCAGGAATAGATGAGGGGGTGCGCAGAGTGGAAGGAAAAGAATTCCAGATCTGCGGGGCAGCATGCTGGAAGGAGCGCCTAGACAGCTTGCTATGTGAAGGAAGGCTTGGTCTCTTAAGAGTAACTAACTTAGAGGACCTGGTGGGCCTGGAGGTAGGTTGTCCCACTTGTAGTAAGTGGGACATGTAACTATTACCACGAGTGGTAATAGACTTATAAGTTAGAGAAACTGTCTTGTATAAAATGCATTCTCTAACTTTGAGCCAGTGTAAGGACTTGAGGATTGGAGTAACATGAGAATATTTGGAGCTACGAAAGACTGCACGTGCAAGGGAATTCTGGATGAACTACAACCTATCAATCTCGCAACTGGAAAGATTTAGAAATAGGGAGTTACAGTAATACAGTTTCGATTGCACGAGAGCAGCGCCAATTGTAGTGGCAGTCTCGAGAGAAAGAAATGGTCTTATTCGACGAAGATCGCGAATATGAAAGAAACATGCCTGTGACGTTTTAGTGATATGTTGGTGGAATGAGAGGTAACGGTCAAGGACAAAACCAAGATTCTTCACAGAAGAAACCGGTGTTACTGAAACATCAGAAGAGAGATCCAGGGACACCTCGTTCAGTTTTGAAAGTTGCTGAGGTGTTCCAAATAGCACGAACTCAGTCTTGGATTGATTGAGTGCCATGAAATTGGCAGACATCCAGGAAGATATCTCCTGAAAGGATTGCTGTAGACAAGCCTTAGCATCAGGATAGGAGTGGGGGTGAAGCATGTGTACAGCTGAGTGTCATCAGCGAAAAGTTGATGGTCTAATGAATGTAAGAGATCAAGGAGTTTAGTGGAGTAGTGTATAAATTAAAGAGGATAGGATCAAGTACAGAGCCCTGAGGCACACCGTACTTGAGGATGGAAGGTGGAGAGGAATCTCTTGAATTTTGACGCGAGTACGGTCGGTAAGATAAGAAGTAAACCAAGCAAGTGCATTGCCGTGGATACCAAACCATGAGGAAGGACGTTGTAGGAGGATTTGGTGATCGATGGTGTCGAAAGCAGCAGACAGATCGAGAGTGCAAAGTCCAGTGACACGTTGTGTGCACATGGCGTTAGTAATGGTGTTACAGACAGAAAGAAGAACAGTTTCAGTAGAGCGATGTTGGGTGTAAGCAGATTGGTCATTGTTGAAGAGGTCGTTGTGTTGAGAACTTGAAATTATACATATATAATTAATCTATTATTAATTATTATGGATATAATTTATGTCGCAAACAAGCATTTGTGCTATTGGTCAGGCAGTGGTCAAAGCTGCAGAGTAATTGAATCTGATTGGTCAGTTACCAAATGACCAAACGTCACCTGCGGTAGAATACTGGCAGATTCGTGTAAGAGGGAGATTATTCAAGTTGTGGCGGCCGGACGGGTAAGTCCACACGGCGTAGGCCGAGGGCCGAAACCGGAGTTGAAGTAGGAGTATTGATATTTTAGGGATTGTGTGTTTAGATCTTATATTAAATTTTAAGTTTTAGTGTTCGTACATATTAAATTGTAGTGCTGTTGTTATTGACTATTAAATTGTGAGATGCTATTTAAAAATCTGTGCCTTGACTTCGATAATCATCAGTAAGGATTAATCACAGAGAGCCTCACAACTACTTCAGATCGGAGTCCCACACGCCTCTGAGAAATACCATCTCATGTGTGCTAGTTAGAGCAGGCCAAGGCATTAAATTACAGTCACGGACCGAACAAACGTCCTGTGTTGTGCTCCAACGGCGAGTTGCGAGGCTGAAGGCAGCATCAGCGACGCGAGTTCTTTATAGTTGGACTTAAGATAAGTGGAGAATCTTTGAAAGTCTTTGAAATGTACCTTGAACCTGCCACTGGCAGTGCACTGAAGAAGATGTCACAAATTTGAAGTTTAAAAATTGCACAAAGATTTCAGAGGGTAACTTATGGACCTCAAGATCAGCCCCTGTGTTTGACGTTTTCGTTATTTTCTTCTTCGTCTCCATGCATCCCAATCTTTCATGCATCCACGGTAATTAGTAATCGTCGTCAGTTTAATGGCGCATCGATTGCAACAGGCGCGAATTTATGAATAAACTTCCAGCATGCACTCTAGGGATTTTCAAAGCTGTCAACATAAGGTCTTCCATGGTGGTAACCCATCCAAGTACTAACCTCGTCTGACACGGCTTAACTTATTGACACGCTGCTAAATATAGAATGTCTTAATAGCGTAGGGGTAACGTCATGAAGTTTTGAATGACAGATTCTGAGGTGAATTTGAGCTCTCGTGGGTTCGAATGCCAGCCGCGCTGACCTGAGAGTAAAATCTCGGACATTCACTGGACTGGCTACACGGAAAATGGTCTAAATTGCCTAACGGTTTAAACATGTGGTATTAAAAGTGATAGATATCAACATAATTGATCATTTCACTATAATGCGTGTTTTCTTTAAAACAAGTCGGAAATTAAATTCCGCCACATTTCGCTAAATCCCGCCTCATGGACAAGAAGCACAGATATTTTGCTGCAAAATTTGTCATACTATGTAATTTTAAATTAATTAGCTGTAGCCATTTGTGGCACAATGTGATACGATAGTGGTACCAAATTTTATTAAAACCGTCCTCAAATAAAAATTATAAGCTTATTGTTAACCCGTCAAAGCTTTGTAGTGTAGGAAAAATATTGAAACTTATTTGACTGGCCAGGGAGCAGCTAACAATCTGAAAGATCTAACACAAAGGATCTAATCGTGGCTTCTTTAAAGAGGTATATAGGCATCTTTGGGTATAGGCCATGTCCTCTATAAATTTTTGCCGAAAACTATGAAAAGTGTTACACGTTTTAACTTTATCAAAATTGGGCATATTTATGATTAATTTTTTGCCTGCTTTAAAACAAAGTAGAAATTCAAAATTTCAGACTCACTTTTACTTGACAAGAAGTCTTAAAAGTATTTATAAGTTTTGTCGTTTAAGAGATAATAGATCTCTTAAACGACAAAACTTATAAATAACTTATAACTTATAAATAACTTATAAATAACAACATAAATAAAGAAATAAACTAATAAATAACAACAGCATAATTATGATGGATCAGCCTTGTTACTATATATAAGATTTACCTTGGATATAATTATATCCAAGGTAAACAACAGCATATGATTGATCAGCCTTGTTATTATAAGCACGTAACAACAGCATATGATGTATCAGCCTTTTTATTATATATAAGATATGTCACGAACGACAGTTGCACTAAATAAGTCGCTGTTTAGTTTACTTATTTACAGTTTTATTGTTATATGTATAGGCTCCACTATCGACTCTGTAACAATATTCATCAAACGGCTCTCTGTATCAATCGTCAGGTCGTCATCATCATCTTCAACTTGCTTTGAATCCTAGTTTAAATAGGTTGTGGATACTACTAGACCTTCTCCATTCCTCTCCTCTCTTCCATATCATATCATTAGTAAATCCCCTATTTATATTAATTTTATGAAATTGTATTGCAATTTATGGAGCCTTCACTCTCATCAACCAAATGCCCTTTCTGACGTAGGTTAGAATCTCAGTGCTTTTTCGCCTTTTACGACACGTGTAGTCCACGGTTTTTCTATTCTTTAGCAATCCGGGGAAACAACACCACAAAAAATGTAAATAGCTGTTCCTGAGTTCGAAGGATCAATTCCAAGTCGAGATGATCAGTGAAACAAATCTCAGGACATTCACAAGACCAGAAACATGATGATGAAGATGATGATCATCATGTCTATAATATACATGTAGACTACAAAACTACGTCTTAATCTATACATAATTCAACCAGTGTAAAACTAAATTTTCAATATTACACAATTACCGATAACTATATATTCACTTGATGGAAATAAAATATCTTACATATTTTTCCTATCCAAAATAATTAAGGTTTCATCATCATTCCATTTAGGAGTACAGAGTCATATTTATATAAAAATATATTTAGTTTTGTATTACTCTAGAATAGCATAATTTTAAACTTACAAATATAAATTTTAATTTACATTTAAATTTGCAGGATTTGATTTACAATAATCTATCTATTACTGCAAATAAGTTAATTTTAATAAGAAAAATTGAGTTAACACTCTGGCCAAAAGTAGTTTCCAGAAAGTGCAAGCTTTTCTGAATTCTGAAATCAATGAGGTAGGTACTAATAATTTCATTCCGAGTATTAGCATCATTAAAATATCAGAAAGTCAACTTATACATACAAAACAGTTCAATATATTTGTCCCATGATTGTTTGCCACTTTATATACATTAATTTTGTCTAATACGCAGAAAGTCATACTGTACAAGTAATAAAATAACGTACAGTAACATCAAATGATATTTACGACTATCTCTCCAGGCACTAAAACACAAACTAATTTTAATATTAATTATGTACATAAAGTAGCTGTCGTAATGAATCTAAGTTTAAGAGATACATATATGTAGTGTATCACTGTTTGATGGACGTCTGTAGTCTTGTACTCAAGGCCATTGTCATTTATAAGTTTTCTGGCATATGAAGTGGCAATTAATAAATAAGACAGGCAATCTATACATATGGTAGTCAAGACTAAGACAGATAACTACACAATAATTCTTTACAAGAACTGATGTAACAAAACTGGTAGACCTATTCTCAAGGCTGAACCTGTCAATCACTAGACCGGTTTATGATGTAATCGTTTATCATAAGGAAAGATTTATAGTTAATCATCTATCATGAAGCAGAACCCTAGTATCTCAAGTACGAAGAATATATTGTTGATATGTTCATGTATTAATATGGGAGAGCTGTGAAACCATTTCGCTAGCTTTGTCATAAGTCTTCATTAATCTTGTAGCAACCGAGTTTGTTTACCAATTAATCTTTACAAGTAATTTCTGCTTTACGGCCGAGTTTATGTAACAAACTTTAGTTATGCATTATAGCCAAGTTTGTGAAATATTACTGCTATTTATTTATGTCATGATGGTACTACACTACATGATTTGGTTAATGTGCTTATAGTAATGATTAATACCATATCTCCGCATATGCAACTAGCTTACTATATAAAGAGCTGGATTAAAGCCCGGTTTTAAGTTAGTTAAGTTAAAGTCAGAAGTTAGTTAGTCCAGACTCCGTTCAAGTTGGCCCAACTGTAGTCAGAGGTGGAGGTCCGCTACGACCGGGTATTGTAAAGCTTAGCTAATACTTCATTAACCTATGGGAAGTAAGTCATTTACTGAGCTAGTTTCGTTTCGATTTAATGCTTAATTGTTGTATCTGTGCTTAAGATTATATATTTAAACAGTGTGGTTTGCTAAGCCTTAGTCATTTTAAATAATTCATATGTACGAACAGTTCAATTGGTAAATAAAGCGTTCTGCATATTTTATGAACAGTAGTTATCTTGATAAAGATATAGCTAGTGTCAGCGTCGGTTTCTTCACTTAGGATCTTTTGTCAGTAACGGCCGAGCATGGGAATTGAGCTCCGCATATGCTGATCTGAAACCGGGTGCTCCACCGACATCGCTATCGGCACTAGCCGAGAGAATCAATCAGTAAATCAACAAGTAAATAGTTGTTATCAACAGTTGAGTTATTATTTCAATACAATCGAGATAGAGCTAGTAATTTATCAATTAGAGTTACCTCTCGCATAGGCCAACCGAGTAGCTTAAAGTAAACAACATTGAGTAATAAGAAGTCACTAGTGATAGTGAGCTATATATTTTCTCGCTTCCAGGGACTATCTGTCTTCCAAAGTACGATCCGTGCGATTTAACTCGTGGTTAAATCGACTCTGTTTCATACATACACACACACACATACACACACACACACACACACACACACATATATATATATATATATATATATATATATATATATATATATATATATATATATATATACAGATTGGGGCAAAAAAATCCCCCTAGCGAAATCTCAATAACTTTAAGAAAACTCAAACTATCTTTACGAAATTTATGGAGCTTCTAGGGGAGGAATTTTTGCGTATAACCTGCAAATTTGATAAAAATCTATTAAGTAGGAAAAAAATTACAGCGTTTCAACGAAAAAAGTGCAAAAATCTGTTTTAATAAGGCTTTTTTAACAAAAGTCTTAATAACTTGGACAAAACTCAAAATAATTTTACCAAATTTTCGGAGCTTCCAGAGGAGGAATTTATGCATTTATACTGCAAATTTGGTGAAAATATATTCAGAAATAACAAAAATACAGCGTTTCTTCGGAAAAAATGTTAAAATTAATTTTAGTAAGGTATATTTCAACAAAAGTACCGGAAATTTTCTTCAAAATTTAGGAATAATTTTAACAGAAGAACGAATTTTAAGCATCTTTTATTGGAGTAGCTAACAAGGTAATGCAGGCTTAAACTCCACCACTTACGTAAACGGCTCATTTCAGGGTCGTTATTTTCTTTAAAAGGAAGGACTGACATTTCGAAGCCTCGTTAAAATTGATTTTAGCACTTTTCTCGTAGAAATGCTGTAATTTCGTAACTTCTGAAAATATTTTAACCAAATTTGCAGGATATACGCAGAAATTCCTCCCCTAGAAGCTCCATAAATTTCGTAAAGATATTTTGAGTTTTCTTAAAGTTATTGAGATTTCGCTAGGGAATTATTTATATATATATATTATTTGCATTATTTTGTATATATATATATATATATATATATATATATATACAAAGTCGCACATACAAACATAGTCACAATACTATAGTATAAAGTGTACTTTACTATCTATCTATCTATCTATCTATCTATCTATCTATCTATCTATATATATATATATATATATATATATATATATATATATATATATATATATATATATACATATATTTGTATATATGTATATATATATAACTGTACATGTATATATATATGTATATATATATAATATGTATATATATATATATATATATATATATAGATATATACATGTATATTATAAAGGTATGCGTGTTATTCACGTATCTACCTAGACTCGGTCTAGCGGAAAACTACTTATGAAGAACTACAGCACAAGGTAGACAGGAAAAACAACATACTTTTATGTTGCTCAATCGCCCTGTGCTCACAAAGTCACACATACAAACATAGTCACAATACTATAGTATAAAGTGTACTTTACTATCTAGATAGTACTTAGCTTAGAAGGAGAGAAGAGGAGTCCAAAGCGCGGGAAGACAACAGCTAGCTCAGGGAAACAGGAGACCATGGAGAACCTCTCTCAAGCACCGACCGGATACGAATAAGATAGATAAATCATACCGATTTACCAAGTCAACTCTCTCTTAGTGCACTGCCTACTGGCAGGTCTATGGTACATAACGCCTCCACTCTTCTCTCTCTTCCGCCTTCCTCTTCATTTTTCCACATATGAGTGGGTCTTTAAATCATCTAACATACCTAATCTCGGCCTGCCCCTGCCTCTTTTTCCTTCCATTCTGCCTTCTATGACCTCTTTTAATAGACCTTCCCCCCTTAGAATGTGTCCTATCCATCTCTTCTTCCTATTTCTTAATACATTTATCAACTGTCTATCTGTGCCAACTCTCTAAAGGACTTCCTCATTTGTAACCTTTTGAGTCCAGCTAATCCTCTCCATTCTTCTCCAAATCCACATTTCAAATGCCTCCAGTTTCCTAATATCTTCCTTTCTTAAGGTCCATGTTTCACATCCATATAATAGCGTGGTCCAAACCAAAATTTTCACTACCTTTATCTTTGTGTCTTTCTTTAGACTTTTTATTTATAGTTCTTTTCTACCAAAGGCCGCTTTTGCTTGTGCAATCCTACTGCATATTTCTGTCTCACATTTCCCATCATCGGTTATAGCATGACCCAAATATTTGGAACTCCTTACCTGTTCCAATTTCGTACCATTTATTGTGATTCTAACTTCACCTTTATTATTGGACACTCTCATAACCTTGGTCTTTTTTATATTAATCTTCATGCCATATCTTAAGGTCGTATCATCGTATCATTCAGCCAATCAATTATCTTCTGCAATCCAATCTCGCTGCCCGCTACCATTCCTTGGTCATCTGCAAATCGTACATCTTGTAACAAATTCCCTCCTACTTTTTTCCTTCGTCCAAGTCTTCCATGGCTTCCTCCATCATTTCCTCAGCGTAAATGTTAAACAGCAGCGGCGAAATGCTACAACCTCCACGTCCTATTTCACCTTCTTCTGAGTATTGTTGTTGGATTTTGATTACTGCTCTTTGATTCATGTACAAGTTCAAAATTAGTCTTCTATCTCTCCAGTCAATTCCTATTCTTTTTATGATATTCATCATCGTTATCCAATCAATCCTGTCCAAGGCCTTCTCGAAGTCTACAAAGCATACAACACGTCATTACCATATTCTAAGCTTCTTTCGCAAAGAACCCGCATTACTCCTATTGCTTCTCTTGTGCCGCATCCTTTCCTAAAACCAAATTATGTCTTGCTCAGTATCATCTCTGCTTTCGACTGAATGCGATTATTTACGATCTTTAATAAGATATTCGATGCTTGAGGTATTAAGCTGATTGTTCTGTAATCCGAACACTCCACAGCATTGGCTTTTTTGGGAATTGGAATCATCACTGACTTGTAAAGTCGTCTGGCCAAATACCTGTACTGTACACTTCCATACATACTTCCATTAACTTTTTGAGTGTTTCTCCTTCCAACATTTTCAAGAATTCTGCTGGGATTTCATCTATTCCGGCTGCCTTTCCCTCCTTCATACTGTTAATTGCAGAATAAATTTCCTCCTTCATTAAATCGGGGTCCCTTTTATCGTCTTCTATGATATTCTCTTCTTCTATTTTAAAATCCTCTTGAACTGGTTTCCCAGCCTTTTCATACAATTCCTCTACATATTCTCTCCATCTTTCTTTTCTTCTTCCAGCTCTGTCTTCAACTATAAGGGGACAAAGGTCGTTTTTCGAACTCAAGATGTCACTGATGTCACTTCTTGTTTAATGGGGGAAATGACAACAAGAACCATCATACTAGTTAACAGTATGATTACAATATGTATATATATATATATATATATATATATATATATATATATATATATATATATATATATATAAGGCACGTGTAGTCATGTAGTATATAGGTAAGATATATTCTACACAGTCAACACTATAGTGGTTTAAATCAACACTTAATGCCACAGTAGCACCAATGAAGAGAATCAAACAGAATAATGGCAAAAGCCCACAACCGGTGTAGCAGAAATTCTGCATGTCTGTAATGAGATATCAATTTTTCTATAACACAGTCGCCTTAGCCACATGGCTACAAATCTTCCACTGATAGATCTGAAAAAGTCCATAATGCTTTAACAACAGAAATCTTAATCGCTTGCAATCTTTAATTACGCAATTACAGCCATATGATATCATAAAATCTGCTAATCTGCTGCATAATCTCGCAAGTCAGGGCTAGTATAAATACGACAAAATTATAATGGAAGAATCTGAAATTGAAACACCTATTGGAATAAGAACTGAAAAAAGGTCGGACCATGACTAATTAATAATAGGCACACTAAGCAGTAAACATGCCATACGGTGAAATAATCAACTATCTTGATATCTATCACTTTTAATACTATATATTTAAACCATTAGGCAATTTAGCCCATTTGCCGTATAACCAGTCCTGTGAATGTCTGAGATTCTACTCTCAGATTAGAGTGGCTGGGATTCGAACCCACGAGGCTTCAATTCACCTCAGGAGCTGCCATTTAAAACTTCACGACGTTGCCCCCTACACTATTAAGACACTAATAAGAGATGAATGAAAGATATATCTAATACATGATATGACCTGTTGGAAATCTAGCCAGGAGAAAGGAGAAGTAATATCAAGTGAGATTTAATTATATACTGGTTAATGCTAAAACCACGATATGTTTTGCTCAACAATACGATCATTACCATATAAAATTACACATTAAACAAAAAATTAAAACACATACTAAGCAGCATACATGGAAACAAAAACGCTAAGTGTATACAAAAGTAGTTTTGTTAATATATATGCATACTAGCAAACATGTATAGGCTGCACGAAGTATAAAAAACCTAGTATACACAATTACACATGTATAATACATGTATTGCATAACTTACTAAAATTTGGCATCTGCAAGTATAATTAACTATAATAGCAAGTATAATTAATTTATTATACTGTAAATTTCTTAAATTTGTCATCGCGTCTAAAAAGAGAATACACAATTGCTTTATTCACAAATAATTAATAAATTAATTAATTAGCTAGTTGAGCTTTTGTCATTTTTAATTTCCACTTACATGAAAATGGATATTCCACAATAAATTATATACAAATCACCACATTTACTGAACACATCATTCTAAAACTAATCCGTCACAGCTACAAAAAAATAGCCAAATATGGCATTCAATTTAGAGCCGCACTTACAATTACGAAAATAACATTATCAGCCATTTTGGTACATACATATGGCAATAGGCTTTAGCGATTTCATACTGCTCAAGTATTTTATCACGAGTGATTTGTTATGTGTTTATGGAACATGGATAACTAGGAAACGATAGAAGGACTACAATTCGTTGCTTGAAGAGACAGTTAATTTCACTGACTAAGTCAGTCATGGAGTGATATCCCACACATTGCTCAATTGCTCGATATCTTCCTAGATAGTCACTGCTCAGGAGTATTTGAACTCATTATTTAATATAGAACAGTACCATTTTCGAGGTTCGATTCATCTACGAAAAATTTATCAGCAATTGATATCTCATGCACTGTACAAGAATTAGATATCATCCTGGATAATCAAAGCACAATAGTACCTGAACTTAGTACAATATATCAACATATACATGTTCATAGACAGATATGGTAAAGTATTTACAAACATATAAAATATATAGACTGTGACACTGTTATATATTTAATACAGTAACGAAGCAGATGAATTTCAAGCAATTCGCGCAATGAAATCATTTGAACATTTCAGTATCGGCGATGGTTTATTGCTTCAGTATATGACGGCAACACTTGACCAGCACGACCACTAGCTCCGCCCATCTTATTGCTAACTCCGCCCACTATCCTATCAGAGTCACTGCCAACAAAAACCCGGTCACTGGAACGTCCAGGAAATGGACTCGGCGGATTACGAGCTTCTCGAGTGGTCACATAAACATTTCGTATTTGTTCTCTCTCAGCATTTATCTTACTCTTACTCGCTTCCTGCCAGTCTCTGCCGACAGATGTACGTCCACCGGTATAATCCTTCGCCCTGGCATACTGACCGTCTCCATCTCTCACACTGGACCCACTAGACACGCCCACGTGCAAGTCTCTTATCTCTGACCTATTGAGTCTCCTTTGACCAAATCCGTCAGAGTTAACAGGCACAGTGCGATCAATACTACCGCCTCTATAGTCTTGTTTTTCTAGTCTACAGAACTGGTCAGCACTAGGAAGACGATTTACAGGTTCGTCAAATCTTGCCTGATCTCTATTAAAGTGTCTTTCCACCGAGTAGGATGTAACGTTTTTGTTTATGCTCGCATTGTGTGCATCAAAGAAATCATTGTCTTCTGGCAGCGCCATCCCGTACCTCTTAGACGCTACGCTAAAGGCTTCAGGTTTCTTAGAGTCATCGCTGAAAGCTTCTGATAGCGTCGCGTGGTGACGAGAGGCTATGTCAAAACTCGCAGAGCGTCCCAAATCTGGTTTATATGGATACTGCGATCCGTGACTAGCAGAATGTACTGGTACATTTGTTGAATTACTCGATATAACTTTATTCCGTCGATACGTTGCATACACAGGCGTGTTATCAGAAATTCGCTTGATTTTATCTTCGTATTGATTATTTCTAGATGTGGAGGAACCTGTGATTTGAGCAGGTTCGTAAAAGGTAGATCGATGACGCTGTCTGCTTTTTTGTTCATTAATTTTCTGCTCGAAATCTTTCAGGCGTTTTTCAAGAGATCGTACGCTTGCTGGAAGTGGAGCACCCGGTTGACAGAGTAGCAACGATTCGTCTAACAATTCTGCAATATAAAATATTTAACTAAAATAAATAAGTATAGAATATTTAATATATATATTTAGTATTTGTAATTAAATTAGTTAAGCTGATTTAAATATTTAAAGTTTAAATATATACATGTAAATTATAAAATGTTCCCATATCCTAATGTACTAAGAATAATCGAAGACAATTAATTTGGGGTAGATAGAAGTAGACTACTTTAGAAAAAAGTAGACTACTTTAGAAAAAAATGCAGTCATACTAAAGATAGTATGACTATTTTTGCGTCCCAGAATGTTTTTAACCATTGTACTAATTAATTAGACACTACGTTTGTTTCATTGTATTTTCCTTTTCTTGTTTTATTAGTTTTCTTTGCACTCTAAAGTTTAGTTTAAGTAGTTAGTTTTTTGCTATTTAGAGATATGAACTTAGTTTACTTATCTGATTTGTAATAATATAGAGATGTTTTTAAAAATTAATTTTTAGTTTCACTTGCGAGTGTCTGGCCATTTCCTATTTTGAAAATGTTCAATTGTACGGATACCAACGGTTTTACTGTAATTAGTAATGTAATAGAAATTTTTGTATGTCAGACTTTGTAGACTCTGCTTTAGCCCCTAATTATGGTATTACCGAACAGAGCTGTGGCTCTTTTATGGTTTCCTCTTTCGTATTGTTATTTGTTTATCTAATTACATGCACGTTCCAATTGTTTGTATAATCTGGGCTGTGATGAACAAATAAAAGATACTAAATATTAAAAAACCATTTAGCAAAAGAATCAAATAGTTTATATTCTGCTCTAGAATGAGTAACACTGTGTCGAATAAATATTAGAGAATCTATTTAATTGTTTATAACAGCAGAGCTTCTAACTGATTCAGCATATATACGTCTAATGTTGTTTAAAATAAAATTCAAACAATAAAATACATTAAAATACAAGCAATAAAATACATAAAACATGACAAATGTTGTATTGTTTGTTGCATTGTTGCATTTAAAAATGCATTATTGTTGATACATGTATTTAGCTGCAGACAATACACACCTCTGCTCCTGATGTACGGTTCTAGAGACGTGTGATGCTGGCCATTGTTAAATATCGCCTCCGCTATATTTAGATATTTCTCAGCATCTCTCACTGACGCTTGCTGCTTGCCTGAGCCAAACGAACACAACAAATAATAAGAGCAAGAGCCTAAAGCAACACATAGTAGCTAGGTAAATGCCGAAGTCAGGTTTAACATTTGGTTCCCAACTCGAAAAGTATTTCGGTATGAACAAGCACTAGATTTGAACCCAGTATCTACTGATCAGCAGTAGGTCACCTCATCGATCAAGCTACAGGCTTAGCCTAACTTGAAATTGCCAGTGAGCACCAGCTTATCGAGCTTGGTTCAAATCCATGGTTCACCTATCACAGCTTCTCACGAAATTGAGACAAAATTTTGTTGTAACTCTCAATCTATGGTCATTTAACCATTGAAACAGATTCTGGTAAAAAATAGCAGTTTTTGTTCAAATGAACAAATTAGAGATTAAAACTAATTAACAAGCAATCGCCAGAAGCAGAAAAATACAGGTACTCATTTCCTATTGAACGACACGTTATAGCTGACGTAAAGATGATGACAACTAGAAATAATAATTCTTCTCTTATTTATTAACAATTTTAAGCACCTTATCGATTACAAAGTGTAAGTAATAGGACATCAAAATGATTGAACAAACATAAACAAGAAGCACGATTCTCAATCGTACAGTCAATTGCTACAAGGCAATAAAATTACATTTTAAGAAGAAGAGAACAGCTGAATTATTATACGTACTGAAGTTCAGTTGAACTTTGTCTTCTTTTTCTTCAGCTATTCTTAGAGTCTCGTCTCTCATGCCGCTAACTTGCCTGATTGAATTCACACCACCGTTCGTTTGTCGTATCTGAATTGGAATAATTCGTTCAGAAATGAATCTATCTGGCTGCTGGTTTTCATTAATATCTCCGGATACCTTGGTAGCAGAGGCAACGCGGGCTGCGTTATTTGAACTGACTATGATATTCTGAGCAGTTCTTGTAGAATTTAAAGACTGAAGCGATGAATATTTTAGCTCAGGCATCATCGTGCTGCTTTGATCAGATTCGTTAAACGTTAGAATACCGGACAGGCTGTTAGCCCCGGAAGATGTCGAACTAAAATCGTTTTCGTACCTCTCAATGTCAGTCGACTTCCAGAGCTGCTGAGCCAGCCTACCATCAGGCACATCTGGATGCGTCACGAGCTCGATCTGATTCAATAATCTAGGTTCAACGTACACAGAGCTGCTGCCATCTATTGGGCTCGGAACAGACATTCTATCACTCGGAGTAAGACTAGTCTTAGCGTAAGAATTTACAGAATAAGGTAACGTTCTGTAGCCATCTATCTTTGCATCAGCAGGCGTACTGTGTGTCAGAGCTTTCTCCGTGAAACAAGCATCTGTAGGTGAGATGACGTAAGACGCTGGTTTAGATTTAGAAGTTCCTGTCTGCGCTGCCGTCATGTCCTGAACTTTTACAGGATTGATGTACGAAGAGGAAGAGTTTTGATTGGAAGTGGAGTTGTAATTTTGATTGGCTGTGGAGTTGTACCTGTTTTTTTCCCACTCTTTAACACCAGATACGCCGCTGACGTCAGAGGATAGAGATCTGACGTCAGAGGATAGAGATGACCCACTGATTAGCGAGTCCACGGAAGCAGAAGTTGTAGACGAAGAATTTCCAATTTTATTGTTCGACTTGTTGTCAGCTGAATATTTAACAGGAAGATTGTGATTAATATCACATGATTTAACATATCGATTGTTTTTATCCTCGTCTCCTACAACATTCAAGCAGTTAGGAGACACGCTGGCACGAGCTATCGAAGAGATACTGTCCAGAGCACAGGTCGATGTCAGAATTCTGGATTTAGAAATCTCAGATTCAGTCTGACTCCGTGCTATTTCAGTTTGTTCTGTAAAAGAAAGATCATAGTTATTAACATACTCTATCATTAAAATCTTCCTTCTGAAAGGAAAAAGACAATAAATTCAGCTACACGTTATATTTTATATGACAGTACTGAATTGTACTAACAGACACCAACCCTGCATAATGACGTACACGTCATGGGCAATCAGATAAACGATAAAATCTGTAAAATGGAACACAGCCAAACTCCAGAAAACCAATCAACAGAAATACTAAAACTCATGATCCAAACAAAACTTGCTATACAAGGATTATACTATCGATCACAGCCTTTCAACTGTTCATATAATATTATTCCCCACAAAAGACAATTTATTCAAGGAAACTTATGGCTTCTGAGAAGGCTAATGTTTCACTATAGAATATCCAGTCAGACACAAATGCTATGTTCACACGACCTATTCCAAACATTTTGGAATCTGTAACAGTTGTTAGCTTACTGAAAAAGTTGTAGACTTTTCAAATAGTTGATATCTACAGAACTAATTTTAAATTTTAAACTAAATTATTGCAGCATTTCAAGTTTATATTTCCTGGTGAAATTTACTTGTGTTGTCAAGTTACCTCAATTACATTGTACGACTGTTAATATGATTAAGGAAGTTCATGGATTAATGGATTGTAACATTTTCTAGTGGCATAATTATATTAGCGCAATTAAACTAAGAATATCATACCGGTTTGTTGATTACTTTTCTGAGGTATGATGAAATTGCTCGTAGGAGCTGCGGCTGTATCTAAGGGCTCAGTGTCTCTATTAGCGTACAGCAGCAGCAGCGGTTGAAAGGAGCTCCGACAACATTTGTCGACAACCGAATGCCAATCGCTACCCAACTACAACAACACCAAAAATGAACAATATTATCTATGAAAGGACATAGTGAAAATGGTAACCGATTGCACCATCAATGCGGCTCAACTAGAAGAACGTGTAATCAATCTGTGAAAGTGTCAGCAGTAGAATGTCGAAACTAATTTACGAAATAACAACAACACATCTAAACTAGTCTATAAACAACAACAACACGTCTAAACTAGTCTATAAACAACAACAACACGTCTAAACTAGTCTATAAACAACAACAACACGTCTAAACTAGTCAATAAACAACAACAAACACGTCTAAACTAGTCTATAAATAACAACAAAACGTCTAAACTAGTCTATAAACAACAACAACACGTCTAAACTAATGCATGAAACTCTAAAGTACATATATAAGCGCGAAACATTAAGGTGCATATTAATTAACACAAAATCACATCAATAACAATTCAAATAAGAAAAAATTCTATCTACCAGCACAAAAATATCGTACATGAAAATACTAACAATACAACAGCAAAGACAACATATCAACTTCATCGATGGCCTAACAGCAAATTAAAGCCCTAAAGGTTTGCTTAACAAAATTAGTATAAATATACGCTAAATATAAAATATTAGGTTAAATATGGCAACAGACAAACCTCGTGCACTCTCGCATCGTCATACAGGAGCCAGGTCCTCAGCTTGGGATGCAGAAAGAAGGTCGAGTAGTGTTTGCCATAGTAGCACACGATGCCCACGAGATCAAATACACTCGTCTCAGCCCAATTCTTTTCCACAGCCGAGTAAAACAACTGCAGAACAACAACAGGTTAATCATCGCTAATCAGATCGTTAGAGGTGAATTGAACCCTCGTGGGTTCGAATTCCAGCCGCGCTGATCTGAGAGTAAAATCTCGGACATTCACTGGACCGGTTACATGGAAAATGAACAAAATTGCCTAACGGATTTAACATGTGGTATTAAAAGTGATAGATATCAACGTAGGTGATTATTTCACTATAATGTGTGCGATTACGTTTGCTAGAGTGATAGCTCTTGATTTCAGTAAGGCATTTGATACTGTCAAACATTCACAGATGATTTCAAAGCTTTGCAAGCTGAATATTCCTGAATCTGTTAATGGGTGGATTGCTAGCTTCTTATCTGACCGTTCTCATATGACCATCTTCGAAGGTCAAATATCCTCTCCTAAAACAATAAATGTATGTGTTGTCCAAGGCTCTGCCATTGGTCCTCCTGCATTTACTGTTGTTTCCTCTGATCTAAGGACAATCCATTCAGCAAATTCTTTACTAAAATTCGCTGATGATACATATCTCATAGTACCATCATCACATTTACATTTAACTGAAGTAGAATTAATGAACTTAGAAAGATGGGCTTCAGTAAACAATCTACAGCTAAACAGAAGCAAATCTAAGGAAATAATCTTTAAGTCACGTAGCTTTAAGCGTCTGACAATTGAATTGCCCTACTTAGCTGGAATAGAACGAGTCTCAAATCTCAAATGTTTGAAAGTCACAATTTCGTGTAATTTTTCCTTTTCTCCTCATATATCCAATCTTATATCCTCATGTTCGAGTAATATTTTTGCTTTATACTCCTTGCGCACAAAAGGTCTATCAAATGAACTACTTCAGATATTGTTCCAGGCTTCTACTCTTAGTAAATTACTCTACGCCTCACAATTTTGGTGGGGGTTTACTTCTGCTGATGACAGAAACCGCCTAGAAGCATTTTGAAGACGAGCAAAAAGGGCTGGTTTTTATAACAAAGAGCAAATTTTTGAGAATCTCAGCATGTCAGCTGACAGTAAGCCATTTAGGTCAGTCTGTATTAATTCTGACCACTTGCTAGCTCCACTTATGCCCTCACTAAACCAACATTCATATCAAACCCGAAGAAACGTTGCAAAAAGAACTTACGCCATACCAACAAAGCGTAGCTCTTTGAAAGATAAAAACTTCATAACCCGCATGACATTAAGTGATGCTATAAAACTATAGCTAATTTAATCTCGGTTTATGCAAGATTAAACTAAAAAGCATTGTTACTATTTAGCGTGACTGCGTCGTTATCTTCTCGTATAATGTATGTTCGAATGAAACCTATCTGCGGTTGTTAGATTGTTTTAAATAAAGGCAAGATTTATTTATTATATTTTAAGTTCAGTGGGAGGGTTCATACATTTTAAATATCATTTAAACGCACTCCCTTCGTGGTTAAGAATTTCTCATTAGAATATCGTATAATGACTGTTATGAAACATTATCTTGGACTATTGGTATCTAGGTATTGTGGAACTTTATATTTGCTTTTTGTTCCATGTATGTTTGTACGTTTTCTGCGGTATGTCAGATTTCAAGTAATAAACGAATATAATAATAATTATTAGAATACTAAGAATAATTGTTATTGCTCTGACTTAGCACTGGCAGCAATGTTGTGGCTGGTTAGTATTTTCTTACATTGGTAACCCTGACTTTTGTCATCTCTAAAGTAAACAAAACCAAATGATCTTGTAGCCGTGGCTTTCCAGAATTTCTTATACTTCCATGGCAATAATTAATGAAATGGACCTGGTATAGAAACATGAGAGATCTAATGTGCCTTAGTACTTAGTGTTTACAGAAAGTCTCCTATTTGTTAATCTACCAGTTATAGAGATAATATGCCTCAGTATACAGCGTAGTTGCCTAAAAAGTAAATAAAAAGTAAATACGCATTATAGTGAAATGATCAACTATGTTAATATCTATCACATCTTAACACCACATGTTTAATCCGTTAAGCAAATCAGTCCATTTTCCGAGTAACCAGTCCAGTGAATGTCCGAGATTTGACTCTCAGATCAGCGCGGCTGGGATTCGAACCCGCGAGGGTTCAATTCAATTGATCTGTCATTTGAAAGTTCATGACGCTATCCATTGCGCTATTGAGACATTCCATTGCGCTATTGAGACATTCCATACATTATAGCCTATGATGTTCATAATAAGAAGCTTAATTATTGTCCAATATGCCAGACTATGACTGCTTGAATGCATACACAGAATGCATAGCTCTAACTCTGAGTATTCCAATCCAAATAGTAATCAAGCAATCAATAAAAAATTTCTGAGAGTCCAGTTTCTCATCCGAAGTAAACGGTCAATCATCTATTAAGCATAAAATTTATATTGGAAAGCGCTATAAAATCTATCCTAGGTTAGTGAAACAGCAAATGACAATAACATGAGAAAAGCAGCTAAAATTCAGAAAAAAGTAGCTGTAAACTCTTGATTTAAATTAATTGTAATTAAGTTATCACAGGCTAATAATTGTTCAGAGTATTAATATCAGATTTCTGGGAAGGAGTTCAGCGCACTTCGTTTCGCGTGAGCTTTTCTAAAGAAAGTTAAGCCAAGTTGGACATGGATAGTAATTCTAAGGGCGATTACCTTGGAAAATCGAATGCTGGCAGGTTGGTTTTATCAAAAGCCCTGTGTTAACCTTAATCCGTACAGGCTGCAAAGACCTACCTTGAAGTTTACACTGGCATATGCCTCTATAATGTATGAAACCAAACGAAAAAATAAAAAATCTGCAATTTCATAGAAATTAGTTAAGAGATAATTAGTAGCAGACATTCAGTACTAACGTCGGCCGGTGTGAGAATGGTGCTGATGATGTGCAGGACGTCCCTGATATGAGTTGGACTGGGCTTACCCGTGTCCCAAATCAAACCTACACTCAGAACTTCTGGCGTGTTCGTCAGAGTCCTCCTAACTTGAACCTTACCGCCGCAGTTCGACTATAAAATAAATATTTATTTTATTAATTAGTGATATAAGAGTGGAAATTGTCATTTGTGGAAATATCAAATAGTTCGATGACGATGTCAATTAAATGCTCAGACAGAATCAACGAAAAGGCAAGAGTTGCCAAGAGAATTCTTGATAAAGGAGCTCTTTAAGCACTTTCGGTTATATTATTCTATCATTTTCTATTCCACTATAGTATTTTATTGAAATTTGTGAAAATCTCTAACTACTCTTCAAATTTTTCAGACACCCTCGGCCATATTGTTGTTCTATTTGCCATCCAACGAGTACGTGATTAATTGAATTAGAAATATCTATAATTATACATATTTATAGATTGGCTGGCACGAATAGAATACCTACGAAACTAAACGATAGGAATATTTCAAAATAATTTATTCTTGCTCCACTTACAGGACAGTTCTTTTCCTCTCCATCATCTCTTGCTCTACACAGCAGCTCGCCAAAGCTCAGGAAGCGCTCTCTGCTGCATGAAGGTGAAGATATCTCTCCTTCAACCAGTGACCTAATCCATGGTTAATACACGACATGCAAATACTACACTTGTTAGCTCTCTAGAAAATTTACCAGCACGTCCCGTTGATACAGAGAATCAGAGACAAACAGAGAAAATTTTAAATAAAAATAACGTTTGTGTGTCGATAGAGTATTCGAATGTTACAATTCGTTTACTATTCCTAATTCTAAATATAATCTCCCTATTGATTTCTTTGTGAATGAGCCTTATGGCAAATTTTAATCGCCTTCAGACTACATTTAGACTGCTACACAATAAGAACGATTGATTGATATAGTCAGCTTCTTAAAAATAAAAAAATTAATAGTGCTAAAAAGCTGGTGTATCAAAAATGTAAACTTTAGCGCCTGTTTCCCTACCACAAGGGACAATGTCAGAGACATTACAATAGAAACAGTGTGTCAGGCAGGCGTGCTAAAATCTAGGCCATCCAACCAATACCAAAACACTTTTAAGCAAGATAGCATGTTAAATTTTTTAAAGGCCCAGCTAATGTAGGTAAGTTTGTGTCATAAGAGTTGCATGCAGAAAAAGTTAGGCAACTAAAAGAATGACTAGAGATTTGGGTGAGAGAAGAAATTGAAATTGAAAAATAAATTAGACAAAATTAGACTCAGTAATATCACATCCTGAATTCTGGATGACCTGAACCTGGAAAATGTTAGGAATAATATAGAAACGAAGGACTAAATATAATATTAATAATTATAAAAGCATTCGATTGCATTAAAATCTATGCCAAACTCACATAAGTGAAGTGGTCGAGACATAATGAACGAGTTGTGAGTAACAGAGCGGGTCACTGGTGTCGCCACATTCACACACGAACTGAAATTAACATAAAACACAGCTAACAGTAATTCATTGAAATCAGTCAATTGTCAGTGTTATAGATATAGGACAAAAGACATTTCCAGTTTGTACTAATATTTACAATATAAAATAATTATAGTAATATAATAATAACAACAACAAATAAGATTGAATAAATGAAAATGCAGATCGCTTCATACAAAATCTAAATATTCACACTTAAAGATCTAAATTATACACTTAATATTCCAGTATCTGAGTTCAAATATAAATATATTAAATATAAGAGAACGGGGTTTTGCACATTTGGTTTAATGCGTCACTCAAAAACGAAGTTAAGCAGAGTCCAGGTTAAGTTGCATTAGTAATTCAAAGGGAGTCCACTTTTGAATTTTGAAGGCGGAATATTAAGAATGATTTAAATGAGAAGGAGGGACTTGATTCCGCGCTGGCTGCAATTGATACAATTTCAAAGGCATCGGTTACTAATAATTATAATCACGGACAGGATGGAAGCAATAACGAAAATACAAAAACAGAAACTAAGACAGGAAACTCTGTAAATACGTTCTGATGAATGTTACTATACGAACAAAACACTTTCTTATTAAACTGTTAAAATAAAAATCGATGAGAAATTAGCATCCGGTTCGGAACCGGATCAGAAGATTCCAGCTACTTGGTTACTCGATGGGGTCACATATTAAACATTTTCGCATCACAACAACACAGGCTCGGTGCCAAGAAGTAAATCTATTATTGTTGAGGTATAAAAGCCGGACACAGGCAATGGAAAATATTTAGATCACTACATAAAGCAACGCCAAATAATTCAACGTTGTACCTGCTCGACAATGGACATGGAGAACTTCTGATGAGTGAGACAATGGGACTCCTGACAGCTGTCCTCCGATACTCCATAGGCTAAATGTGTGTGTAGTCGCAGCAGGATTATCTCCTGCAGAAACATTACCTTACAAATTAATGGCGAACATAATAATAGTTGATAGAAGCTGGTAAAGCTAAGGTTAACCTCAGTTTCTTCACTCAAAAGCGATGTTAGTGACGGGCTAGCCCAGGTTTTGAAGCCCGCACATACTGATCCGTGGTGGAGTATGTTACCGACGTCGCCACCTATTAATTTAGATCAATAGCGAAAACTACCAAGTGTAGCTCTGAGCTAAACAGTCTATCTGTCAATCAGCTAAATTATATAAATCTCAAAGGCACTCGAAAAATTTAGAAACATTTTAGTGTTGTAGCTCAACCACTCGATAAGAACTTCAATTGTTTAACATTTGCACTGTTTGCACATTCATAATAAACTCGAGAGCAGCTAATAGTATATACAATGAAACACATTATTTATTACCTACTACATATTATTAAAAAAAACCTATTCATCTCGAAATAAGATACTAGTCGACGTTCAATAATTACGAAAAAATAGTTATATTGCCAATATAGAATTTTAAATGTACAATTCACTCACTAATAAAGGAAAATGCATCATTCATAACAATGATGATAATACGCAATTGTAAGGCATTATCGTTGTATATGTACATCAATCAATTAGGGAACAAATGTATGGCTTGATAATGTCTTGCTTATTAATTTATTGCTATATTTTAGAAATGAATAAATATATATGCATTATATCAATAGAATAGTCATTTGCTCGTTCTTGATAGAAGTATACAATTATATTTATCTGAAAAAATCAAAAATTAACAAAATGTTCAACAATTAGAGTGCTACTGTTGTTAATGACAACATCGAGAACAACTGACCAAATCATTCAAAAAGGACTATACCTTAATCTACAAGTTATTCAGTAAAAACAGTTTAGTAATCTATAGAAATCTTATGGCTATTTAAAATGTAACAAGATCTGCTAAGATCTGTCATAATAATACCCTTTCAATAAAACCCTGATTTTAAAGTAGATAATTTTCTCGTCTATAAAATGTCCACATAAATTACGACAGGATAAATAATCAATTGGACATCCGCAAATAGAAATTAATTGAATAGTTAACAAATAGAAATAACCAATGAATCTTAAAGCAGAATCTTACAAAACACTCAGCAGCATCGTCCATGAGACTCAGTTGAAATCTGCGTTGATCGGAACAGTTATTAGCCAAAGCCTGTCTCAAGGCATCTGGGGTGATTACTAATCTATCGCTGAATTCAAACTGGGTAAATATAACCTGAGCAAAGAAAGCAACAATTTGTTTAGAATGGATGCATTAAATAACGTGGAAAAAAATTTATCGGCTAGTAATGGACATAGCAAAAATGCTCATGAATACTTGAAAGTTAAGTTGTATGCACTTCTGCGCACCGATGTGTGTAAGCAACACTTGCAATCGTAGATACGGGAAAAAGAAGGCAGCACACTAGTCCCAATCCACTCCACTAAAAAGTTAAATATATATACAGGGTGAGTAAAAATTGTAGAAATTGGATCAAAATTGGCCACCCCATCATAAATTAGTCCTTTAGTAATTGGTAAAAGTTTTACTGGAAAATATTAATAGTAGCCTGAGATATTCAAACTTTTTGCAGGTGTGATTTTATTTTATTTAATCACCCTGTATATATTTTCAAATGAGGTAATCTTTATTAGCCAATGATATTTCTTTCAGTCTCGACCCTTCAAACCAACTAAATTCCAGTAGCATATTTTACTGGATAAATTAATACTGATGACGGAAAAATATAAGGAAATAGCAGAATATCAGTAACAGATTCGTTATCTTTCTAATTTCAATTTCTCTTGCAATTTCTAATTTTGAGAGAGAATTTATTGTTTTTAAATCTATTTAATTCGTTCTACAAGTCGGTTCTGTATGCTGTGATAAATAAATAAATAAATCAATTAATAAATAAATAAATTTAAACACGTCATGCTAAGAGTAATACTTGAAGATAAACTATTTAAGTACATTCCTCTATCGAAGAAATGCGACTATAACATAATTATAAGCATTTACAAATTGGACGGTATTCATTTTCTACAAGAGCAATAATTGTTTGATTTATATTGTAAATGCAAATGATTTATTTTCAAGTTTAACTCGGCGACAAATTTGTTTGTGAGTCACGTACATACACGACCGGACCGTGTTTCCTGTCAGTAGTTCCACTACAGCAGTATTGCATTACGTTAGGCCCTCGCAATTTACACGTTCAATCGTAGCTTCATATTTGATTGAGCTTTACAGACTCTGGTGAACTTTCATATTTAGATTGAACATAATAAAACCCAGAGAGGCTAATATTTTCAATTTGCCATTATAGAGACTGTCAGCAGTTAAACAATATTTATGATTGCACCGATATTAACTTATATACGTTCGATATTCACTTATATACATATATGTTCCACATTTTTCATGACTGAAACTAAAACGGTTGAATTTCTAGTATAAGATTTAATTTAAACAAAAATAGCTTCGTATTCGGTTCAGCACCACAAGAAAACATTTATGCATGGTATGTGATTCCAGGACTCAGCGAGGTTCATGTATTAAGCTTGCTATTAACCCGACCAGGCAATGTAGACCAGGCATAAATAAGAAAACTCAAATAAGAAAACAACCGCAAAGTACAGCAGAGTAAATTGCACGCTGACGTTCTATAATAGCCTAGTTAAAGGTATTGCAGGCATTACAGAGAATTACTCGAGCAAATCATGCAGCAAATCACGAATTTTCAAGATAATGCGTTAAAGGCACTACTCGGCTGAAAGCTAAATCGAGCTGAAAACGTCAGTCAGGCAGAAACACTTGGATCTCATTACAACTCTTTTTGACAAAGCACACACAGGCAGACAGTAAAGTTACAGCAAACATACCCACTGCTGGTACAAACAAACACCACGAGCACGAGTCTCAACAATACACTACAAAGATAATTTAAAGTCGGTATCTCTTCCAGATATAGAGGCTACGTAGGTGAAGATTCACTGCAGCGTCGGTGAAGACGTAAACAACTACTTAACGATGGTTTAAATACTTATGCTTGCATTCACTAGTGAGATAATTCGCGGTTTAAATCTCAAGAGAGTCGGAAACTACGGATTAGTCACAATTTGGCATTGTGTAAGCTTTACGAAGAAAAGCAGACACTACAAAAATTCAGGAACATATAATAGCAGCGACTAGCATAATGATAATACCAGCCAGCAGTGCGTGCTGTACTATGTGGGTAATGGGGTAAACGTACTCACGTTAAAGTTTTTAATGGCATCTTAAATTAGTATATTGACTTAGGAATAGATCAGTCAAAAGCAACAACAACAATTTGAAAAATCCCAATAACGCAGATACTGAAAAAGGCGAAGAAAGCTCTCATTAGGATCCAAGTTTTCAAAGCCAAAAATTTAATCTAGAGGTGATAACGGGTTTTCACAATAATGGGGTTACACGTTTTATTGTTGATCCAGTACTAAAATATGAATCAGTAAACTGAATCTAAATAACTAAAGACAGAGAGAGGTGAGAGAGAGAGAGAGAGACATTGAGGGAAATACTGGAATATTTGTACTGGTTGAATAACCAGAAGCTCACCTGAGAAAAAGGAGGTCATTGGTTCAAATCCTAGCTGGACTGACTCCAACTTAGCTTTACAGCTATACTAGCATAACTATAATCCCTACTAATAAGTTATTTATATCATATACATTATGCGCATAAATAACATAAAATCAAACAACCTAAAATAACAACATAAAATCACAACCTAGGGTAAACATAACTATTCCTGTAAATAATTAAGTATGAATCAAGAGGTAGTTGAAGGAAGAAAGGTAGGGAGGAAGGTTAGATGAAGACTGAGAACTTGGGAAGTTGGATGATTTGATAACTAATGCCTATGTTGATAAGAAGGGAAAAGCAGAGGATAGAAATAAGTAGAGGAGTTATTATGAGTTGAGTGTTAACACTGCCTATTGCCACGGACCTGCCAATAGGCAGTGAACTAAGTGAGCTATTAAACACACCGCACATGTAGGGTAACATAAGCTTTACAGCTGGAAAGCTATTTTCATAACTTAATCACTCAAAAGTATCAAAACAGCTGACAGCTTAACGTCTTATTAAAAACACATGCACAATCAACATTTCTAGAATCCTTAAAACGCTTTTAACGTGAACTAAAAACCAACCTTCAGCGCACAGAAAATGCATGACTCCTGCATGCAAGCATGTCCGCTGAGTAGACGGAAATTCTTTCTGAACACATTCAACTGCCATAACACCTACCGGATGCAACATAATAAAGAATACTTTAAATACGTCAGTTAATAAATCATTGTGCTATAATTTAAACTCTTTTACTGACTAACTAAACTCCAACTAAACTTTGATCAAATCTCAAAAGCATTTAAACGGTGCATAGATGCAGCATTTAAACATTTGAATTTTGTATATATATATATATATATATATATATAATATATATATATATATATATATATATTATAGATATATATATACATATATATATATATATATAAATATTATATATATATATAATATATATATATATATATATATATATAAATTATACAAAAATTAAATATCCTAAAATTCGGGAATTCAACTTTTACAGGGGGTACATAAAGTACTGTACATGTACTAAGAAAAGAAAGTTAAAATAGCACATTCCCACATTTTTGCAGTTCTGCTCCATATGGTATCATTCACACACGTTTTTAATATTACAGCAACATAACATCAACAAGGTTATCTGTTTAGTAGAGATCTGAACACACTGATACCAGGAATCATAAATTAGCTGATAACATTCAGTACAATAGCAAAGAGGCTTTGCTTAAAATTTGTGTTGCTGTTTGTCTCCATTACTGTTGCTGTTCGAAACATCTAACAATGCTGAGAAAAGTAAGACCAAATAGATCTGCTTCAAATTCGTTGAACTCCTCAACACTGAATCTCAAAATCAGAATTATATTCACAATCAAAACCTCATTTTCAGAGTGAAGACAAACAATATCCAACTGTGCTTTGTTAATCAAATGCTCATTAAAGAGAGATTATAAAAATTTCAATTTGAAATTTCCTCTTGGATTTGCAGCATGGCTGAAAAAAAACGGCTATAAGTATACGTCTTGATGCAGCTGTAATAACGTTAATTAAATGACTCTGTATAAGATTTGACTGGGCTTATTTTATTGACTTAAATGTATTTTTTGACTGAATACTTGATACTTCAATGATTGATAGAGATTGAATTGAAACTGAAACTATTCTGTTTCAATCAATTATATGCTGCAGAACCGTCTATTGAAATAAGGCATGAGAAAATGACGTTAAATATTAATCATATTTGAAATAGATACAAATTAAAAATCACCTGGATAGCACAATTCATGAAGCAGTTATTAGACCCCACTGGATTCATTAGTCCCTTAGCTAAGCAGATGCTAGCCCTTGGATTAGCATCTTCATCCTCGCTGTAGAAGTTAAATCCAGAGCTGCTAAATCTTCCTCGAGCAATCCCAATCCCAGTGTAGTAGCCTTCATCGCCACGCACAGTTCTCCACGGTTCTGTTCCACTAAATCCCAAATCTCTCTCCGCTGACCAACTATATCTGACGGGATGATCATGAGTTACATCCATCTCACTTGATCTACCTCCTTCAACACGGTTTGGTCTGTATGAAAGACTATATCCCGGCATTCTATAACTGTGCTACACTAGATTATCACAGCTACTAGTAATTAAAATCAGAATTGTATAATGAATAGGCTTATAGATATAAAAGATAATCCAATTTCAATCCACATTCTACTTTGCTTGAAAGATTCTCTCTTGAAAAACACTGCAAAAAGATAAGCAGAAAGTCATATGATGAAAAATTAAATTATGATTTTCTAATTTTCTACATGTCACAATTGGAATTAAGATGTAAGACACCGATATCCAGATAAATTTACAATTTTACAACATCTTGCAAACTATAATCTAAATAATTACAATACATTAGGCCTAACTCTACAATACATAATAAGTGGCTACCTCAGATGAGTTTAAAGCCCATTTAATCATTTAAAGAAGTTGTCAGAGCAGGACTGTATATATTTAATGATGCAAATTTATGTTGAACTCTGTGTACAACTAACTGCATAACAAACTATCTATAACCGTATGACACGTAATTCTATAATTTTACTAAAACCTAATCTACTCCAGTCTATAACCTAAATCTGAGTCACACATTTATATTTGAAAAAGCTAAGTACCCGAGCAGTAGCCTAAAATTGATCAAGCATGAATAACAAGACCATAGAATTTAAATCTGCTCATAGTATATAAACCGTACTATAAATCAGTTGAGTGTAGCAAGAATGCAAATGAATGCACAAGTAACATTCATCCCAGTACTACTGAGTAGAGCACACAATGCCTGAACAATGCAGACTTTTTACAACACCACACCATTTATCCAGCAGCCAAACTAAAATATGTGAGGAATTTAGTTAAAAGCTGGTCAGTCATGCTATTCAGGCACAATTGAATAAAATTACTTCAAAGGAACAACAGGCTACCAATGTTAACAGTTAAAGCTGATCATTTATTAACACTGCAGAGGCCGAGTGTGATATATAAAATAGATAATCCTATCACTAAATTCTGGTGAATGTGCATTGTACTTCATACAACAATGTGGTTTAAAAAAGCTAATTGCCTAGAACTTTAACGTTAGCTAAACTAGGCTTCAAACACTGGATTTGAGCCCAATACCTACTGATCCATAGTCACATCATTTACCAACATTATACTACCTCAGTCTATATTAAAGATATATTATAGTAGAAATATTTTCCATATTCAAACTAAAACTCTGGGCCGGAGATTTTCAAGTACATTTCAAGTAAAGATTCTTACATAGATAATTTTCTGTTGACAGAGAGAGTGCCAAAATTGAGAAAATACAATGAGGCCTCAGGCCAGGCTAAGAGCATTGGAAATAAATTTCAATTTTTGTCTCAGAAGCTGATGATATCATCAGGGTGGCAAGATCTACCTGATAGTATGCCAGAGAGGAGCAACCTTTTGGGAATGCCAGATGGGTGTGTAAACAGATTGCATTCCTGCAAAAAATTTACAATAAACGTACTAATACTAACTCTGATCAAATACCTTAACTGCATACAAAATCATTCGAAATGTGGCTATGGAGAAGCATGGAGAAGATCAAATAGACTAACAAAATTTGATTTCTAAGCGCTAAATAGGGTTGACTTAAACAGACAATTGATAAACATCATAATGAAAAGAGAGAAGACTGGAAGGGTCATATACTGAGTGGTAAAAGGCTTACCAAAAGAGGCAATTGAAGGAAGAATGGAAGAAAAAAAAGGTTAGATGAAGACCGAAACTTGGGATGTGGACAATTTTATAGATAATTTGTATGTTGATATGAAGAGAAAAGCAGGAGAGCAATATGCAGGAGAGTTACATGCTATAAACCTGCCAATAAGAATTGCCAAAGAGAGAGAGAGAGAGAGAGAGAGAACTGCAGACTAAAAAATTGAAGAAAGTACTAAAGAAAATCATGATATTGACTAGATGCCTCTGCTAAATCTGCCCTATAACAGGATATTGTAAAATTCCACCATTTGAGTTGTGCGAGGTTAAAAACCAGAATTTAAGAAATCCATCAGACAGTTTTTCTAAACTATAATACTTTTGTACTAGGTTCAAATAAATTTTAATAGACTTCCCAATATAAATATTTATACTTTAGAAGCATTACACTAACGATTTAATATTTAGCATTCTGACTAATATTACCATTTAGCTGAATGCAACTATTTGACGTCCTAACAACCATGAGTGCTGAAATTAAGTAATACATTTAAACAGTAATTGATCTTAAGCATCATTAACAAAGCAACTTGACTCCTAACAAGCCATGAAATCTATCAGTTAAGTACAAGCTATACACCAGTGTCTCTCAAATTGATGTTTTCAGAAAACATTGAAACAGTGGCTGAAGAGTTCTGAAGTTCAATCACATAAATTCCAATGAATTTATGATTAAGGTAAAGTTATTTCTCTGATTTCGAATCATTTCACAGATATGATATTTTTTAAATTGTTAAGTTTGAGATGACATGAAATTTCAATTTATAAATTCGATTTGTTAAAAGTGAGGTGGGAGAAATGAAGGTCCTGGGTTCTACCAAGCAATTTTATCAAAAATTTGTACAACCGTAAAAAGCTGTAAAGCCGAAGTCAATGTCAGTTTCATCTCTCTATTAAAGCGATATCAGTGGTGAGCAAGACAAGAATTTTAACCCACACATACTGATATGCGATCGGATATCTTACCGATATCGTCGCTGCTCTAGCTTGTCCAGTGAATGCCACAGTCTTAATAATTCAATCTTAAAATATCACATCACTTTTGACACAAAAACTGTGCAAGTTGATATGCGAAAATAATGAGCAACAGCTTGTAGCCTTCGTGGCAGTGCAGTCTTAAGTATATAATTAGAATTTTGTATTTAATTAAGCTAATTTAAAATTTAATTTCATATACACTATGCTCAAGAGAACGTGGCTATCGACGAGAAAGCATGCATCAAAACATGTATAGCAATAATCTATTAGAAGTTTAGCATTATGCATTCTATTGGAAAATAAAAGCTCCGGCAACATGAGTTATTAAGCCAGCTCAGTATTAAAAGCTCCAACTTCATATGCAGCGTTCTGGTGGTAGAGCTTACGCAATAATCCATTTAAGTTTTAAGTAACTGACATGGAAACCTAATTAATTAATTACAGGTTATAGAAGTAATTAATCGGCTAACAAGTTCATCAACTCACCTGTCGCCATTTAGACAAAGCCACGCCCAGTGACTCATCAGCGTTACCAGTATGTTCACGAAAATTTACTCTCTCAAAAAATTTAAGAAGTTAAATAAATGTAAATAAAATAAAATGTAACAAATTTATAAATAGTATGTCCTATAGTTAGAGTTAGGGACAGAGTTAATGTTTTAATGTTTAGGGTAGAATTAGGGTTGGATGGTTAAACATGGTTGTTGTTGTTGCTGTTAAACCAAGTCGTTATCTAACGGCTATTGTCTATATTGTCTTATATTGTCTATATTGTCTATATTGTCTATTTTAAATTAATAATAATAAAAGTAGTAATAATATAAACAATTAATAATTAAAAAGTAATAATAATTAAAATGGTAATAATAATTGAAAAATAAATATAGAAAGTATGTACCTTTTGCAGAATGCCTCTAATGTATATACACAATTTGCCGACAACTAAATTGAATTAAATTATTTTAATGACCTTACCTAAATGATAGTTCATCTTTCAAATCGGGGGCGGGATTTGACGCAGCCGGTTAAGGTGTGCATAAATAAACGAAGTTAATCTTCGTCGAGCTCGGTTAGTAAATACATGGGTGACCAACTTGGAAGAACTAGTGTTGGGAGCTTAATTAATAGAATTAAAAATTCCATGGAGGTCCCCGGAGCACATGCAGGTTCAACGTACAAAACTCAAGACATGCTCAGACGAAATATTTCACTTCACAAACAATATTTGGGCAGAATAGAACCTACCAGTTGGCCGAATTCCTTAAAAACAGAACCCCGGTCACATTCGTTATCAACATCAGCGAATTCCTCGTAAAAGTGTGACGATTCTTTGTCAAGGTTGAACGATATATCCAAAGGAAAATAAGTAAACAGACAATAGAAGGTGAAGGCCGGACACAGTGTGTTGACGCAAATGCTGTTTTTGATCCTAGCAGTTTGATCTTAAAAGCACAAAATAATCGTTTTCAATATGTTTCTTTCTTATCAGAAGATATATAGGAAATGGTAAATGATAATTGCAGCCGTACGTAATCAGCAACTTCTACGGGTTAAATACCAATATAAATGTCAATTTAAGGAACATTTTTTAATTTTTCCTGTTTTTATCATTGTGTTCAATGCATTGTTTCGAACCAAACGACTGTCAGTTGTAGCGTCGTCACATGAACGGTGACTTCATGACTTTTATGCTGAAAGGCCTAATTAGAGACATTCAGTTTCTTGTAATTACATTCAATTCGTTGTAGTTTAATCATGTAAATGTATAAAAGGATTATCAATCTGGAAGAAAGCTTTCGATTAAATTAAATCAGATTTAGGCCTATGTTGATTAAATTGTGTTAAACTTAATTGAAACGTAGCCTGTAGCTACAGACCTATCGCTATTTTAATTCAGAAGAAATGTTAATTGAAGAATCAATCTGTGTGACACATTTTTTGTGATAGGAGTGTCTTATATTCATTACATTACATCCATTATAAATTAATATACGATTAGCTAATTCAACTTAATTGAATTAAAGTGCTAATATTCATGAATTAACCTCACCGAACTTAGCAGTTGTCTTAAGTCGAATTTCGGTCTATCAAGTATAAGTTTTTGTGAATTTAATGAGATCAACTTAAATAAAAGTGCTATATAATTAGACCTAATTAATTTGTCGAAATGTATTTTAATATTATATCAGATCTAATACTTGCATAGGCCTAATGTTTTATAAAGCATATGCTGTGGTCGATATTTTTTAAAAATTTTATTTTAACAATTGACAATATATTTTGCTGTGGAAGATATTTCGACAGTGTAGGATATCGAATAATGAGCGCATTATATTTTATAAGCAGGGCACTGAGAGAGAGAGAGAGAGAGAGAGAGAGAGAGAGAGAGAGAGAGAAAGAGAGATATGTCCTATCTAGCCTGTCTTCAATTTCTTAAATTCTAGCTAACTAGGGAGTCCCTCCTTCACCGTCCCTGTTCGCAGAAGATAACTGATCCCAAATCTGAGGCCCCTGTCTCGTATGCCCTGTGACCCTATCGGGGACCAACCGTCTATTGGCATTCATACTATTTCATAAACCACGTGTTGTGCGCTACAATTGCTGTGTTGAGCAAAGTCTGCCTCCAAATTAAAGATTCTTTATAAGTAAAAAATTTATTGCTTCAAAATTTATGTGGGCTATGAACTTGAGCTAAAACAATCGAATTAACGTAAACATAAATTTATCACAGAAGCTGTCTAGTTTTTGTGTCGTTTATCACTCACTTGGGCCTGGAATTTAACCCCCGCAGTTTAAGTTATGCAATCTATGTTTTACATTTGACTTTAATTTAGGCAAAAACACGTTTTACTTCAAGAAGATCATCTGTTTTCATGATATTTCAAGAAGTAGCATAGGCAGTTCAATGTTTGGCTTGTATTAAGTATTAACGATGCACAGTGCACGCGAGTACATTAGAACTTGTTATGTATGCACATGGCTGATTTTGTTCCTAATTTATTCCAAGTATTGAATACTCTCTCTCTCTCTCTCTCTCTCTCTCTCTCTCTCTCTCCCTCTCCCTCCTTTAGTGTACTGCCTACTGGAAGGTCATAATGGCTATGGTACATAACGGCTTCACTCTTTTCTGTCTTCCGTTTTCCTCTGCATGTCCACATACAAGCGGATCATTCAATCATCTAACATTTCTAGTCTCGATCTGCCTCTGCTTCTCTTTCCTTCCATACTACCTTCTATGACCTCTTTCAATAAACTATCTCTCCTTAGAATATTTTTATTTTTACTATTAAGAACGAAAACTGATATAACAGTGTCATGACCGAAATCGGTCTTCGAGACTACTTTACAGAATGAGTTCAATAATAATAATAAGTCAAATCAAAGTTACTTTTCATTTTCATTTATATCTAAAAATGTCTTCATATGAGTGGAACTTTAAATCATCTAGCAATACTCATTCTTGTTTTTATAAACCAAATACTTATAATAAACATACTTAATATTAT
>CAJHZI010000463.1:4027500-4203776 GCA_905160935.1 Enchytraeus crypticus
GTTGTGCATGACAATATTGAGCATTATTGAACCAAATCAAAACCGATGAGCAGAATGTGGATGGCTAGTAAACGGTTCTAGCCAAACTCCGGGTATAAAGTCCAAGGAAGGGTATTGGCGGAATAAATACAATAGCGTTCGTTCACTGTACTGTCTAACGTCAAGCCAGAATCATATTTATCCGTCATTCGTGACTATCCGATGTATGTCTGCGAACTTTCTCTCCAAGAATGCTTCTTGACTCGTTCCATGACCATTATGTTCAATTTAACTTTACAAAACATGAATACCTTATGTATAAAACTTTAGCAGTTCTGAGACCAGGGGTTGAGTACCACTATACCTACAAGAGCCAAGCGTTGTCTGGTATTCCTGTGGTCAGTGGTCTAAAGAGTGGCTTGGCTCTCCATTGTGACGTACGTCTGCAGATCTTGCGAGATGGTCCTTCCATACTGAAGGTTACTAAAGTATACAGTTTCCTTGGCTGTGAGATAGTTCTCTATAGGCCCTACTTGTGAACTATATTTGTCGTTATTTATATCAAAGATAATGTTAACGTCAGTTTCCTCAGTCAAAAGCGATGTGAGTGACGGGCGAGCCCAGGATTTTAACCCCGAACATACTGATCCGCTGTCGAATAACTTACCGACATCGCCTCAGGCTCCAGCCCAGCTGAATGACTTATAGACAAATAATTTATACGATTTTAAATAGGTATATGCGACATTAGAATTGATTAAATCATGAATGATTATTTCACAACAACGTTTACCACTTTTTGTGACCATTGGCGTGGATCAGCCGTCAATGGCACAAAAAATCATCGTAGAACAAAGTTCTGGAAAAGTCATACTAAGATTCAAACCCGGGGAAAAAATATACGTAATATAGAATTTGTAAAATTGTAAACACCATAATTAGCAAAAATTATATGATTTTAATGTTCTTTTTCGGTTAACTTTTTATTGTTTTTATATCAATGAGTGACTTTAAATTCTTTATGAAATATAATTACCAATTCGTGCTCGGTTAATTGACGACGGTTTTAGATGGAAGAGGTACGAGTGTTTAGGATCGATGACGCAATCATCAGTAGAAGTGACGTAATGCTGAATGAGTCAAGGATGATCTTATTGTCGGGCGAACAGAATGACGTCATGAGGAAAATGCTGCACAAACCAATACGTTTCAGGTTAGAATTCGGTTTTTACGTTTTCTATACCTTTAAAAGAGAAAAGAATAAAGGGAGGTCGTGAAATATGGATCCCTTACAGAAAGAATCATGTTGTGTCCAAAGTATATTTGTTAAAAGGTTCATTAAGAAAACTTAAATAATTTAGTAGTAATAGGGGATCATATTAGTATATTTCTCCTTCGTATAGTGCACTGCCTAACGGCAGGTCCATATAAGTCTCTAATGTGATTATCAATGTGATTGCTATTGCGATTTTAATGATGACGGTGATAGTAATTGCCGTAGAGATTTTCAGCTTATTTTGACTATATCCAGATATCACGAGGGTGAGATCAGAACACTTCAGACATCCCGCTACGACGAGTACTGGTCAATCAACATAAAGAAGGGCTTACTCAGTCTCTTACAACTAAAACTTAATCAGAAATCTTCGCATATCTCTCCGGACACGTACGAGTTTAAGCAACTCTTTGAGTCCGTCTACTCGCATACAGTGGGATACAATCCGTGGCCTATCAACCAGCTCGACAAAACCTTTAGTGTCATAGAGGTTAGTGTAAATAGCTACTGGGTAGTACATTTCTTAACAAATTGCAAAGTTTGATCATTGATTATTTTTAGAGTCAAATGTTCTAAATCCTTTAAGTTATAAGTTGTAAAAATTATTAATTAATTAAATACCTCTTGGTTACGATTGACCCAATTATTTAACTGGCTGACTGTTATGACAAGTTCGTCATAGGCAGGAAATATATATTGGACAATGACAAACCTATACAAGCACACGTTAGGTGTTCGCATATGTTTTGTTTATACTATAATTAAAATATACAGAAACCGAGTTCTTAAATAGTTTCTGTGTGTAGTTGATGGGTAACAGGTTAACTGTAAGCACTTTGATGTCGAGTTTTCATAGATGGTCTTTTGACAAATTGTTTATAGCCGCTTCCGGACATTCATTTATGAAAAATTCCGTTACCAGCGTACAGGATACAAGTAAATCTGGGGTTCTAACAGCGACCTTTACGTTCTCGGATGACTTAAATTAAAAGTTTTGTCATTAATCTAGCGGCTGTGTCGCCAGCTCTTGAGACAATAAAGTCATTTAAAGTCGGTGTCTACACAGCTGGCAAGGAGGTTAACACTGGATTTGAACACAGCACCATCTTGATTCGGCGTCAAACATGTAATCAAGGCGCAGTCTAGGCCTAACTATAGCATTGGTAAAGCTAACTGTAGGCCTAACTGCTACTAAATGTCAATATCAATATAATCTCTAAACTAAAACTAAATATACTAAATATTAATATCAATATAATCTCTAAATGTCATTAAAAACTTTTTGTTATACAGTCTGACATCAACGGAGACTGTGAGACTCAGTATTCCATCGGTGGCAACCCCCGAAGTTCTGCTGCTCTGTCCTCTGCTGCCGAGAAGGTCGTCTTCAAGGTCAAGAACCTAAAGCACTGTCTAAATAAGAATTCCTACGACATCGGCTTATTCTCGGGAATGTTTCACTATTCCACCGAACAGGTTGAAAGTTGCTGTAGCTTTCAGATTCACTATTACGTGTTAATTTATAGATAAAAGAATACTAATGCAATTACCGTTTATGACGTTCTGATACCCTTAAGTGTCAAATATGATTGCGAGTAATTTAACGATTAGAAACGAGAAATGATTTATTGAGAAATGCTACTGTCATTTGTATGTACATGTATACATGCAATATTGTATGTAGGGTAGGAGGCAATTGGCTATTTCTGTCACAGTATGATGTTGTTGCTTAATATAAACAGCCGCTGATCGAGCCCACGATACAGGCAGAGTATGTGGTAACAGGGGACAGGTTTCACTTTCTCATTAAATCAGCCGTGCAAGAGGCAAAGTATCACTTCAGCCCGTCAGGTCCTGATGGCGGTCAATTCAGCACCAGTGTCTTGTTAGTGGCTCTCTCTCTCTCTGTCTCTCTCTCTCTATCTGTCTTTCTCTTTCTCTCTCTCTCTCTCTGTCTCTCTCTCTCTCTGTTTCTCTCTCTCTCTCTCTCTCTCTCTCTGCATCATCATTACTTGTCGTATATGCTTCAGATGGTGTTAGATTTTTGTAAATTTAATTCACGCAAAAATATAAATATATTCTGTAACATTTAGTTTTTAGTATTATGGTAAAATTATTTATTTATATTATTTATTTTTCATTATACTCTGTGATATTAAATTTTTATGTATGTTATTTATTTTGTATTATACATTATTTATTATTATATTATTAGTATTTGATAATTGGTTATTTGCAAAAAAGTAGTTTTCTATATTCATCTGTAGGCTACCTTATTTTAATTTAGCCAGACTGAATCCAACCCATGAGTCAACACAATCAAATAAACTTATTGTACTGCGATAAACTTACTAACATACCATTATAGCATTATAACTTTATAACATTATAACATTAGTAACATAGAACGATAGAATTAAATAGCGACTTATCGTGTGTAGGTAATGCTTTTGTCTACTAATCTGCAACTTCTGTTCTCGTCGATGTTAACGTATCCAAAATACTGAGAAGATTTTATCTTTTTTGCACGATAATTTTAATCTTATATAAGTCATAAAGTTAAGTTGTGGATCAGTTTGTATAATGCAATCCACTGTCAAAGACAGATCTCAAGCGCTTCTTAAGACAGGTGCAGTTGACGGTTTGTTAATTCTTCAATTCCTCGGACAAGTTGTCTATTGGATATTTTTAAATCCCTGTCTGTTGTCCAGACAGCACCTGATCCTGACGGCCACTGTGGACTACGAGAGTTCCATACCCGGAGAGACCTCAGTCCTGGAGGCCAGGGACCTGAGGATGGTGGTCCCTCAGGCCTCCCTCGTCGCTCAGAGAATCTCCAGTGACCAGCAAGAGCACAAGGAATTCATATTCCTGGTAAAATCGTATTTTAATTATTAATACATTCAGTTTAATTTTCAATTATTCTAAAAGCAAACACTTTTCACAATTATTTGGCCAAACACTTTTCACAATTATTTAGTCAAACACTTTTCACAATTATTTTGTCAGGTAAATTGAAGTGATATTCTAAGACTACTATTACAATAAAATCTAATTTGTGCATAAAGCTTTGTACTCAGATAAATGAACTTAGCTTATAAACTTGACTTCTTGAACATTCCAAAATAATTATACTTAAAATCATACATTTTATTAGCATTTTAAGGATATGTTTTTGGATATATTTGGCAGGTATACGAATAGGCTTATTGGTTGGTTGCCTTTTGGTTGATTGTTCTGATTGATTGATTTCGTTTTGGTTGATTGTTTTGATTGGTTGATTGCCTTTTGGTTGATTGTTTTGATTGGTTGATTGCCTTTTGGTTGATTGTTTTAATTGGTTGTTTGCCTTTTTGTTGATTGTTTTGATTGATTGATTTCGTTTTGGTTGATTGTTTTGATTGGTTGTTTGCCTTTTGGTTGATTGTTTTGATTGGTTGATAAATTGAGGTGGAGTCCATGCTGGAGGAACTTGTTAATCACTGGACGGAGGAGGAGCCTGGACAGCTGATGCAGCTCAGTCTGGTGCTGCGGGATGTCCCGATGAATGATCTGCAGAAAATACTAAGAAAATACTTGTCTGACAAACCATCAGATAAGACTTTCGATAAGAAAAGGTAATATTAATAAAAAGCCGAAAGCCAAGTTTAACGTTAGTTTCCTGCTCGCTTGCTTGTCAGTGTCGGGGAGAGCACGGGATATGAATCATGCACCGATTGATCCACTGACGGTCAACTTGCCAACGTGCCATGGGTTCAGCCCACTTTACTGGTGTATTTCTTATTTGAGCCTTGAAGAGCCTATGATATCGTATGGCCGTATCTGTATGGCCGGGGTGGTAGCATACTATTCGTAAAAACCTAATACAAGCATATTCATCGATTATCTAACTGTCTTGCATGACATAATTTTATTTTTAAAATCTTAAATCTATCTCTAGAACTTTATGTTAACATAACTAATTTAATTTATATTGCTCATTTCAGATATACATGTAAATGTTATACTTTGTTATTCATACCTAGTGATAGCTGTCAATTTTCACACCACCCATGTTTAAACCGATAGTTTGTATTTAGGCCTGTATCAAATTACCGGTCTTGTGAGTGTCTGGTAGCTTACTATCTCGTCAGCTCGTCTGAAATTCGAACCCACAAGACTTCCCATTTCTTCAGTACATAAATGCTTATCCACTGATTTTTATAAACTACTCATAACTAGTCAGCGCCTCAGGCTATTTATACTCTACCCGACATTCTCTGGGGCTTGAGCATAATTACAAAGTCTACCTTCATGAAATATATATTCCTCTAAAGTAAGATTTAGTGCAGCAACAAATCACACTGAGGTAATTGGCCGTTGTATTCTCTTCAGAACTGTGCTGTTGGAGACGTTAATGACGGTGCCGACCCCAGGTGTTGCTCTAACCCTGCTCAACATGATAGGGGATGGGCGACTGGGCGGAGTCAGAGCGTCACTGGCTGTCAACGCCATATCTCTCGTCACTACCCCCAATTCTGACGTCATCGCCTCACTACTGGTAATCAGCGTTGTTATGCGTGGACTCTAATTATGAGCAAGTCGATAATTTGTCATTATTAATTCTCTAAGGCAAATATTTAGTCCATTTCCTTATTAAAAACTTAGAATAACTGATGTATTCGTGAATAAATCAGCTAAGGAGATAGAGGTATATAGCTAAGGAGATAGAGACTATATAGCTAATTTTAGTATCATATATATTTATTTAATCGTTTGGCAGTTCAGCCAATTGTTCAAGAACCAGTCGTCTCTCGTTTGTCTGAGATTTTATGCTCTGATCAGATCGATCGGATTCCAACTTCAATTCATCTCAATTTAATTAAATTTAATCTCAACTCTATCTATATCTATTTATCTGCATTTCTGTCTCCTTCTCTCTCTCTCTTTCCCTTTCTTTTTTATTATTTATTTATTTATATCATTATTTCATTCGTTATTTCTTTCCTTCTATCTTTCTGCTTGTCGGTCACACTCAAGATTTAATGGTCATCATTAAATAGATTACGAGGGCGCACCATGTCTGTCTTCCAATCCACATGCAGATTATCACCATGAACGTTGTACTCCTTCTCTTTAGTATATTTTACAACGTTTACAATGTTTGATTTCTATTTTCTAGACTAATAAATTCAACTTTTCCTATCACCACATCAGCTTAGATTTAACTATTTTCAGTACTTCAATACAGTTTGCCAGTGATACGTATACACTAGTGACACCTGTAGCAGAGCTTTCGTCAACCTTGACAAAACTGGGCTCACTGCTGCACATTTAAAATATTAAATCTAAGCCAATTAACAAAGCCTCGCTTGATGATCAAGTTTGTTGCCATCAGACGCGGATCCAATGTTTGACTACACAGTGTGTGATGATATCTGTGTAGCCAATGATTGGGCCTGTATTCGGTGTGCAGCTTGCCACTCTAATCTGAGAATTCGTTCTCAAGGAAAGGAGATCAGAAGTGATGCCCTAGTTCTAAACTGTTCGCTGGAATCAGTTGATTAAATCTAAGTTGCAAATGCTTGCCAAACAGCGCAGAAGTGCAAAGGTAGCTCTAAACAACTATGTAGTGATGAAAGCTGAGTTACATGCGAGATTGGAAGAATAATAAAGGGGGATCATCATATAATAATCCGCTGAAATCGATTATATCATCTGAGGCGCACTTACAAAGCCTTCAGTATGACCGTACGGTTTAGAGCATGATAAAATTGACTCGAGTGATTCAAATTCATATGAAAAATCTGCAAGAAAAAATTAGGCAGCCAATACGTCCTAACAAGCCTTAACTCAACTCTCATTCTTATTTCACCATCCTTAAAGTTAGAATAAGTTTCCTCAAGACCATTTCTACAGATACTCACAAGATTGTTTTTGCTCTATCAGATACTCTCCTAACTTCTCTTGCTGAAATTTGTTTACATTTGTCAAAAATCACTAGAAGTCTCATTCGCGGACATTAACGGTTCTGGTTAACCTCTGAACTTAAAATACATAAATAATTCTGCAACTAATAAAAATAGCTTGTTGAATCTTCGTTTATCGACTAAGACCAGTTAATAGAGTACTCTTAGTATATTATTAGAATATGAACACGTTTACATAACGATGGCTATTTTATGAAGAAGCCTATAAAACGATTATTCAGCAACTTATTGTATTGTAGCTTCAGCTCATGAGGCTCCGATGATCAGCTGAACCGGTAGCATATCCGTAATGTTACCGACTACGAACCAATAGGTTCAGGGATCAATCTCACTTTCCTCGAAGCTTATATTAAACTTGACTTTTGTCCTTCTTCAGAGAAATGTGAGAAAACCTAATCAAAACTTAAAATTTCGTTTATGCGTGTATATAAATCCGAAGTTGCTTGTTTTAATTTTAGAACTTGTATAGAGACAGAGTGAAGTTGGAGATAACAGAACCACACGTACATCGAGCAATACTCTTAGCCACAGGAACACTGACAAACAGGATGATACATCTTATGAAAAAAAATCCGAAACCGATTCAGCAAGTCATATTGACTGTGGAAAACGTCTCAAATGTTTGTATTTGCGGGCTTATTTTTAAATGTGTATTTTTATATTTTTCTCGTAAAATTGAAAATGAGATATTCTTAATTGTTTTAGATAATTTAAATTTGTGATTAAATTATTTAATTATAGATGTACATACTTTGCGGTAAAGGTTTTCTTATATACTAATCGGTTTGAATGTGAGATCTTAGCTGACATTGTCTTGAAATGGAACACCTAACCGAGCTCCTTGAATTCGATGTTGTCTAGGATGACGTCAGCGCTCGATAAGATCTGTAAGAACATGTGTTACAATCCAATCGTATATATTAACTGGGATTTTATAATGGCATAAATATTAAGCTGCATACTGATCTTAGATTTTAAACATTGATTTTTTAACGAAATAATTCTCCATTTATTTAGTTATAAATTTTATTTATTTACAGCCTGTGTCATCTCCTGAAGGAGGATCTATGAGAGATGTTCTGTTTTGAACCTTGTATCTCCATAGTGTAATCAACATCGCATGTACGCATTGCATTAAGCTGCATACTGATCTTAGATTTTAAACATTGATTTTTTTTGGGGGGGATTTAGCGCACTCAGTTAAGCTGCGCGTCAGTTGAACGAAGTACAGCCAATCTGCACGCGGTTAATAAATTGTGGGCGACCACTTTGGAAGACCGCGTGTAGACAGCTTTGAAAGTAAAAAATCCCCAGGGTGTTGGAGGTTATTCTTAAATCCGCGCCGGCTGCTATTGGAGCGCCAACAAAAGGCAACGATTACTAATAACCATGGAAAGGAATGGAGGAAATAACGAAAACTACAGAAGCTTAAGAAAGGAAAAACATTGTAAACACATGCGGTATGTCATGTGTGTAACTATACGGAATAATGTTAATATTATTATGGATGATTCAGAATTTCAATAGGAGATGGCTGGTTAATTAGAAAGACAAAAGATTGGCAGGAAAGAGAAATAGAGCAAGATCGATCGAGAGATGAAAGATGGTAATAACTAGTAACACATTTGTACATAGAAATAAAGAAAAAAGGAAAAAAAGAAGGGGTTCTATTCCTTGGACCTGCAATTAGGAATAGTACTCTGAGAGAAAAAGAGCGAGAGTGAATAGAGAAAGAGAGAGAGAGAGAGAGAGAGAGAGGGAGAAGCAAAATGTAAATGAAATCACTGACTCAAAAACTGTATATCTCTAAATTCAGCATTTACGCAGACTACTGTCTCAGAGTCAGAGTGTCTCAGACAAAGTGGCAGTGATCAAGGCGATGGGTAACGTGGGAGCGAAGAGCCTGATCGACCTTCTCATCTCAACAGCGAGGAGTGAGGCGGAGTCCATCACAGTGAGGGTACAAGCTGTGCGTGCTCTCAAGAAAATGGCCAAAGTCTTCAATCAACAGGTACAGACAAAAACATTTTGCAGTCTAATTTCTTCATATTTTCATCGTCATCATCATAACCTTCTTCCCTACATTACAATACATTAGTGTGCATTAGTGGTCAATCATTTAATTGTAGATACTGTTTACATAACGACACTCATAAAATGATTGCATTAATTCTTAATTAACATAATTAACATCTTTGAATGGGGTCAATTTTGTTAATATAAGCTACTTCAGAATTCTATATACATGTATTTGCAGGTTCAACCGGACTTGATGGCTATCTTTATGAACAAGAAAGAAACGGATAAACTGCGATTGACTTGCTTCAAAGTTCTCATGATCAGTGATCCTAGTTTTGTAATAATCCAAACGATTGCGCAGAGCATTACTGAAGAATCGTCCCAGCAAATCAGATCTTTCGTATATACCACGCTTATCAATATAGCTTCAATCAGGTCCAGTGTTCTACAAGTGCGAAACACGTAAGAATTCTACATTGGTTTTATCTTATTGGAATACAAATTTTGTATTAAATTTAGAATAAAATTGAGTTCCGTTTTGTCAAGATATAACCTAATGTAAATTTACAAATTCACAGAGTAAATATATATATACATGTAGCTATGAAAACAGCAATAAATATAATAAATACTAATCTTACGACTGAACAGTAATAAAATTAATATTGTAAGCTAATTGACATAGTTAATATTAATAATTGTTAAAAAGTTAATTGATGGCTGAAAATATGATGTATCGTATTAGGACTATTTATAGGCGTTTAGAGAATGAACTAGAAAATGATGAAGTTAAATTCTTTTATAGCCTACCTTTCTTTGCTACTAATCGCCCTTGTAATTTCAAAAACAACTAATCTTTTACCTTTAGTAGAAGATGAATTAATTATTTATTTTCTTTACTTTTAAGTTTTGTCTTTATGCAGTTATTTTTTCTTGTTTTAGAGTCGAGTCTACACGCAGGGCAATCCAGCAAATTAGATCCGTGCCTGTTCACCTGTTTGACTCCAAGTCATTCATGTGGAATCAGTTTTTTGGTATTATATATTCTTTTTTTTATTTCACCATTATATGGCAGATACAAATATACAAACAAAAAAAACGAAACTAAAAATAAACGAAAAAGACAGAAATTAGCCGATATGCACAAATTTAGTCTAACAGATTTGATAACATACATGTATTGTAAACCATACAATAAACAGTTCCATGTACTAATCAAAATTAGATGTAGATTCCGTAGTTAACATTTTTTCAAAGAAGTTCCACAGTTTAAATCTAATAATAGCAACAGAATCATCATTTAAAATATTATATTTCCTTTGTAATTTCTCAAACGCTAAGTAATCTAAATGATCAAAATCAATCCCTCTATTTAATTCACCGTCTTTAACTAGCTTATTTAAAAAATTCAATCCATTGTAATCATACAAAATATTTAGAGGCAAGAAACCGGAATAGTATTGTAGCCACATTATTACTGCTTTGTCTGTTGTATGAAAGATCTTTGTAAAGACACTATCATATGCATTGCTAAAACTCTTTAACTATGTCTCTCGCAAGGTTACAGCAGGTGTGCCATAGAGCAATGCTGACACTGCATGACTATTGATCAATTTAAGAATAACGTTTTCAGCTGCCTTTGTTCCTAACCTTCCTAAAATTGTGTTAACGGCTCTAAAGAATTTTCTTTTAGATTCATCCCATTGGCATTTAAAATACTTCGCTTTACAGATAGTGAGTGACTCCTAAGTATTGAATAAAATCAACCCAATTAATATTTACTCCTTGAATGCTTGACGGAGAGCACACATATTTACACCTTGGACCTATCCTTAAACAGTGGCATTTGGATGTATTTATTGGCAGATCTAAATCAATAAAGACATTACTACATGTATTAAACATCATCTGCAAATCAGTAACAGATATACTGATTAGAATCAAATCGTCAGCATACATAAAGCTATTCAGACATTTATAATTGACAAAACATCCTAATTTAGATTCCTCCAACACATTCAACAAGTTATCTACATATAACGTAAATATACGGGAGATAGAACTCCTCCTTGTTTGACATCAGATAATAAAGGTACACAGTTAGACATGCAGTTTTCCCATTTAACAGTGGTTGAGTTTTTGGAAAACCAGTTTTCCAACACATCTAAGATACATCTATTTAAACCTTTATTTTGTACCATGCATAAAATCCCATATCCACAGCACTTATCGAAAGCTTTTTTAGATCGATTACTCCAATATTAACGGTGGTATTCCTGTTAGTGAAATAATTAATAACTTTTCTAAGTTTATGCACAGCGTTAATACACCCAACTTTCTGTTTAAAACCGAACTGCCTAGCAGAGGTTCAAAATTGACATACTTAATAATACAGTACTCAAGTCTTTTAGATATTATTGGGCATATAGTTATACCACGATAATCATCCGTAGATAATTTTCTTTTGTAACCCTTAAATTTAGGTATTGGCGTAGTAACACCAGCACCGAAAGCATCTGGAACCTTATCCAGTTTCAATATTAAGTTAAAGCGATTTTTTAGAGTTATAATTAGAGACGGATGGGCGTAAGCGATATGCTCAATTGTTAAACCGTCTGCCCCAGGGGCTTTATTTGTTTTAATTCTGTCAATTGCATTGTCAACCAATCCTGCTTCAATGCCGCATATATTACATGAATTTACAGGCATTTCTTTTTTTTACTAAAGTAAATATCTCGAAACGTTTGGTGTTTTTCCATCGAGTTAGGAGTACAGGCTTTTTTTAAAACTACTGGCTAGAACATTAGCAATCTCAATATCCTTATTAAATCCGTCGATAGCTATATTACATTGATTGTTTTTTGCTTCGGAAAATAACCCTTCCAACTTCTCAAAAATTTTAAACTACTTGAGGTAAGCAAATTAAATTGTAGTTCTTCTGATACTTTGTTTTTGTATTTTTGCTTATTTGTAATTACTGCCCTTTTATAGTTTTTGTGTGCTTTAATTTTTTTTATCGTATAAGCTGCCTTCGCTAGGTCTACCAGCATTGATCCAGCATTGACCCACCAGAATTTGCGTACATCTTTTTTCTTTTTTCTTTTAATAGTTCTGAGAGAGCAATTTTTCCAAATTAAAATTATTTGATTATATATACCATTAATACCTTCCTGACTAAATAAATCAGGATAATTTTCATATAATTTATCTAGGTTGTTATTATTGAGTAGTCTATACAAATCATATAGCTCAATTCTCGTCTGTTCATAATACTCAGATATAATAGAGCCATCCCAATCCAAGTTACATACTGACATCGAATGTGCAGGACAATTAACTACCTGATTATTTTTCTTAAAACATTGTTTTAACACTGCGTTGTTTAGTTTTAAAATTACCGGAATGTGGTCAGAAAAGTTATCAACCTGTTCTAGTATCTCTAGGGACATAATAAAATTCGGCTTTACTTCCGATACAAGAAAATGATCAATGTAAGAATATGCCTTTCTACTGTCAACACAGAATGTGTATTTAATAGGGCAATAGTCCATAATGTTATTGCTAACTACTATCCCCATACTGTTGAATAAATTCTTTATATAGTTTGACAGTTCAGATTCCACAAGCATATTTGTATTGAAATCACCACCAATTATAGCATAATTATAGTTCAATCCTACAATGTCATCTTCTATTGAATGAAGTGTACATTCAAATTCACTTCGGTCATCTAAATTCTTACAACATGGCAGATATACATTGACTAGCAATAACTTGTCTATTGTTATAACAGTAAATCGCTTACTACATGTAACAATACTAACATTTGAAGCCATATTACACAATGATTTTCTTATAAATATAGCAACTCCTCCAAAACTTCTGCCTCTTAAAATACTTTTACCTAACAAATCATCCATAGCAGACGATCCATAAATATTATACTCATTATTGAAGCAGTCAAAATAAGAGAGCTGATCATTTGTTAACCAGTGCTCCTGTACAAATATAATATCAATTTTATATGAGAGACACAAATTCTTAAGCATAACAATTCCTTGATTGTATCCATGCATATTATAGGTCACAATACTTATATCACCGCCGTTATGTAATTCTATATCAGGCGCTAAAAAAGTTTCATTGACATAATCACTCATTGTTAGAAGTAGTTGTATTCGATTTTTCTTTAAATAGCCACTCTCTTATTTTTATGTAAGGTGCCCATATATCCTGTGACATGAACACGTCAACATCATCAGCTTCAATGTTTACACGAAATGCAAAGGAATCTGGAATCTTACATTTAACTTGATACACATTGTTTACTCTAATTTTGCAACCACTTAAGTACTGTTGGATTTGTTCACATGTGGTGTCTGTTGAAAGATGGCTAACATAGAAGATTTTATTTTTCTTCACTTCCTTTGCTGCCTTCAGTACACATGTTGATGTGTTAGTTCCAGTTATCCTGACAGGATTAGGGTTAGGCTGCGGCTGAGGTCTTGAAATCTATTATATCGAAGTATTGGAAATCTATTTTTAAATTTTCTTGTTATTTAAAGCAAGACGTTGGTTAAATAAGTTTAAAATTAAAAAAATTATTTAGTATTTTTACTGTTGGATGTTTTTGTTACTAAGATAATGTGCGTATTATTGGCACTGATCAAGCATTCCCCTGATAAAGAATTCCACTGATTGGGAATTCCACTGATAAATAATTTCACTGATAGATAATTCCACTGATAAGGGATTCCGCTGATAAGGAATTCCCCTGATAAGGAATCCATTGATAAGGAATTCCACTGATAAGGAATTCTACTAATAAAAAATTGCTCGGGCTTCAATAAGTAAATCCCTTCACTTAAAGACCGAGTTATTGTTTGTAAAAGGGTCACCCTTTGTGCTGAAATCAATTTATCGGTTAATAGTAATAATAATAAAGGTTTTTACGTCCGTTTTCTCAACAAGAAGTGACATTGAGTTAAAATACTGAATCTCACTCAGCAGTGTAATATGCCAACTTGCAGATGCAAGGCATATATTTCAATTCACTCTCTATTTTCAGACTCCTCAGTAGCACTCAATGAAAAAATCGTTTGATCTCAATGACTCTGCTTCATCAATCCCTGTGAAATATGATCTTGGGACATGTTTATCTTCTGAATTGCTTTCTCAGTTCTTGTTTCATTTGAATAGTCATGAAATAGGAGCAGAGGGAATGGGAGAGAGAACTAGAGAGAAATATGGCACTAATTTTTAATTCTCTAAGACAATGTAGTAGTTTGATTTAATAGAGCTTAAATTAATGTTACTGTCAGTCATACTATCTACCAAGTTAAAATCATTTGACAAACTGCTTTATAAATTTACAATTTCAAGCAGTAGAGCTAGCTATATGATACGTCTCTGAGTAGTTGTATAATTGATCTAGAATTTATAAACATCTTTCGGTCCAGTTTAAAATATTGCAAATTATATGCACTTTTTCGAGTTTCAACTATTTCTAAATATAATAAAAATACATAAAATTACAATTTACAATTACAAAAATGCAGAGCTATCATTATGTTTTACATTGATGTGCTATTTATGTAGATAACAGTGATTCAGGGAGTTGTTTTATTCTGGATTATCTAAAGAGTACTCGCGGTATTCTACCTGATGAGCTTATCGCAATGCTTCATTCTTCAGTGTTCGGAAACATCCTGAATGTGTTTGAGGTATCTTTATAATAAATTAGTTTAGTGCTTTACAATTTCACTTAAACAATTAATAGATTAATTCTTGGATTTGCAACAAACTGCTATGCGTATTTTGACTAATAATTACCAATTCGTAGAAATTGTTTTTGGATAATCAAATGAATCAGCTGGTATGAATAACCCTGGTTCACGTGCGGTATTCTTTAAATAATTATGGTTTAAATGAGTGCATTCAGAGCAGTACTACTAAATATAAATCATCATCATCATCATCCTCTTAATCCCAGCTTAACTATAATCGGGATACGAATAGACTGTCTCAAATCCTTTCTGCCCTACATCATATCATCCATCAGTCAATCCCCTATTTGAGACTTTTCCATTCGCTTAAATTTTTATAGGAATTTCTGGAGCCTAGGCGCTCACCAACCGATTGCCCTTTCTGACGTTGCTGTGGATCTTAGTGCTTTAGTCGTCTTCTACGACACGTGCAGTCACCGGTTGGTCAATTCTTCAAACAACCCGGACACAACACGGGGAACTACTAAATCTGAATTTAACTACCGATTAAACACAAGCGAGGTATTCAAACGTTATGTGATATTATATGTAGGTTGGGATAGAAGGATCCGGTTTGGAGACTTTGTTCAGACGATTGTTGGGACCGTACGGACTCCTCAGGGACATCCTGTCTCAGAAAGCGTCCATCCTCCAGCTGCTCAAGCCTCTGTCGCGTCCATTCATGGATTCAGCCGCTGATCGGATTAGATCACTTCTTCATGTGGTAGAGTAGATTAACTCACTACTTCATGTGGTAGATTAGATTAGATCAGTACTATCTATTCTAGACTAGATTAGATTTCTACTATATATGGTAGATTTGGGCCACTGAAGAATTAATCAACTGTACAATGCACGTGTTGTAGGAGGCGAGTAAGTAGAGACTGAGGAAGTCAATGGGAAACCAATTCAGAAGCTCTATTTTATCAAACTAATTGCTATATGAAGGATTACTAATGGCTTATCTTTTGGATGGGATCATGTTGTTGGTCAAAGAAGTGCTCGTATTGAATGTAAAATCAAACTATGTGTAGGAATATGTTCCTTGGACCTGTAACTTAGTAGAAAAGAGAAAGATAGATAATAAGATAGACACTAATTGTGAGAGAGATAGGTTTAAAATTTACGTTAAGTATGTTCTAAGATTAAGAGCAATAAAAAAGGCCAGCAATATTGAAAAAGAGCTTACAGTCATTTTGTTATTGGTATCAAATTTATATTTTTAATACAGTACTGCTACTCAGTTACACTTCCGATTTATGAAAAAGTAACATTTGTTTTAAACGGAAAGTAAATAATTAGTGTATGATAAGGGTTTACTTTATTTTGATTTAATAGGGCCTACTCTTTGAGTGCTACCCAAATATCTTTGAGTACTAGATATTTTTGTCTTTCCGCTGTTTATAAATATAAAATTTAGTAATAATTAATACGAAACTTTAAATTAATTTACAAATGTATCTTAATTGCTATAGAAATCAGTTAAGAGAGTTGAAGAAGAGGAAATAGAGGCTTTGGTTCATTTGAAAATTTTGGATCAGGAACTTCAATTTTGGCAACTTCATGGTGGACAGGCGGATGAACTGTTCAAAAATAGTTAGCACACTTGTATTACTATTATATTATTACATTATATTACTATTTCCAATTTTTATCTCTCATCATTCTTCTATATTTCCTATGTCTGTGAATTCAAAAGATAAATGCACAATATAGTTGTCATTTATATCATATTATGTTTAAATGTGTAATGTTCCATATTTAATTCATAACAATTGAAATATATTCAGTTAATTTTATTCTATTCTATTCTATTAACATTCTATGGTCGGCTCTTAGGAAAAAAGTGTTAGCTTCAATTTACCTATTTGAATTTTCACTAGCTCAATTTATTTAATAGCTTTATATCCAATCCAAGCTCTGATTTGCTTAAAGCCTTGCATCGCTGATTTAATGATTCCTTATCCCATTACTAAAAATAAACCACAAGACACTAGAGGCTATTACTACATTGTAAAATATTATTTGGCAGAAAAGAAAGTCCATTGCAAGAGATATAACGAAGAAGAATAAACCTATTGTGAAATAAATTTTAAAATTATAATATTAATTGATAGTTACTGACAAAGTAAAATATGATATTAACTGAATTATATGTTAAATGATATTCACAACTTTTAATTAAAAATAATAATTATAATATAAAGTAATTTTAACTAAATCTAATTAACTTTTATCATATCGCCAAATATTATAAAATATATTATCGACGAATATTCATCATCACTATTATTATCCTCCTTTGAGTTCCAGTTTAACTATGCTCGGAATCAAAACCATTCCATTGGTTTTAGAAAATTGTGTAACAAATTTCTAAAGCCTAGGCGCTCGCCAACCAAATGTCTTTTCTGACGTTGGTTTGTATCTTAGGGCTTTGTCGTCTTCTATATCACGTGCAGTCCACGGTTGCTCTAATCTGCAGCAACCCGGATAATTAACACGGATAAATATCGACATATATTATTCCTCCATATTGAAAGATAACCCATGTCTCATTTTTAGACGTACAGTACTTATCAGACCTGACTGAAGAACTGTCAGCCGGTAAGACGTTGGATATTCTTCATACCTTCTCATCAGTGAGCAATAGCCATATCGTAGCAACCCCCCTAGGGATCCCTCTTAACCTTAACCTCTCTGCTGCGGCAGTATTCCGCCTCGAAGGCGTGGTAAAGGCTCGAAACTTTCCCACCTGGACACAATTAATGCTGGAGGGAATGCGGACTCAAACTAAGCCTCTGATGGTGCAGTTCGATGTTCGATCGAGGTTAGTATAAGATATATATATAATATATATATATATATATATATATATATATATATATATAATATATAAGATATATAGGGCATCGTTTATCTCTTTCTTTCCTTCAAAACAAGATTTAAAAATCGTTCACAAGATTTAAAAATCTGGTCACACGATTTAAACATCATTCAGTGTGTTATTCGGTTTGTAGTGACTTGAGTCAGTATTGCGTATTGCGTCATTGAAAGGCAGATAAACTATAAAAAAATTTTCAACGCTCAAAGTAGAGTTACTCAGCCTAGAGTTGAAGGCACACTTGTTTCTTAAGTATGTGACCCTGGGTTCGCAACCCCACTCTCTCTGACAGCGCACTCGTGCACGGACACAGAAGCTAAACTTAGCCTCATATAGCTTTAAAATACTCTGATAGTAGGCCTACTACGTTCCTTTTTCTGATATTAATTTTAATTTTACACCAATTGCAGCTTGAATTGGGAGATTTTTGGAGAAATGGCTTTGGATATGAGATGGATAAAATCTGGAGTTGCCGTTAAATTAACTCATCATGCTAATCTTCCAGTTAATGGAGAGTTAAGCTACGATTTCAACAGAAACAAAATTTCGACCACCTACAGCATACCGCAGAAGGTATATGTTTTGAAATCGTCTCTTAAATGTGAATATTTCCAAGTTGGTTCCCAATTGAAGTGTTTGCTGTTATACTTATCTCTGCCTCGGCTACTGATATACAGATACTCAGTTGAGATGATCTTAATTCATAATAAAACTTTTCAAATTGCTAACATTCAGTATACTCTTATTATTTTTCCTAGATTAATCTTCAGATAAAATGGCAGGCCTCATATATACATATTCCTCCTAGCGTCTGATGTAATGCTGCTTGAAGAGCTTTTCTAAGCCCTCATCGTCCATGATGGAGCCTTGAATTTGGATTGTTGCGGCTCCGAGGTAGCTTTTTTATAGCTTTCTTCATTGTCTGTAGAAGTAGGCTCTTGCGTACATATGCATCTTCAGTAAATTTATCATGAAGATTCTTAAACCGAATCCGAAAAGGTAAAGCACTAAAATGTTTTATAGCTTAGGTTTTATTTGTTTTATCAAGGCTTTTAAATTCCCTTGTAAATTAGTAGTTAAAAGGATTTTTTTAAATAAATGAGCAACATCTATTGTAAGCTTCAGTTTTGAACTTTAATCTACAGAACTATTCTTAGAATCACCAATTCCTTACGTTCTGTTTCTGGTTCATTACTAAGCTTAGAATTTATATCAAAGCCTGCGTCCTACTTAGTAGGCCAATAGATATTTTTTATGAATCAGTGATGTTTGTCGAAGCAATATCGTAGAAACTATTTTTGTTGCTTATTTATTTAGACCGCTTAAGATAATTAATTATAAAGTAAAAATTCTGTTATTATAAACTTCTTTTAATATCAGTGTAAATAAGCGTAGTTCAATATGTTAGTGAATTCTGATGATTCTGATGAAGGGTATCGTTAAATCGCAACTTTAGAGAGTATTTGCAGAATAATGTCGTTTTTTGGCTGACAGTTTGTTGTTAACAACTTAAGCATAATTTTTATGTTTTACTTACAGCCGGTAATTCTGATGCAAGCTAAGATTGTGCCGATGACAACTGCATTCTACCTCCCCACTACCATCAATAAACTTCCTTTTCGATTTGAATTGAAGGAATTAAAGCCCAACCCTGCAATACGGGCCATTGAGCCAAAAGTATGATGTACTACATTCATTGATCAAAAAAAAATTTATACACTTTTTTAATATCCTGCCTATCCATTTATTACATAAATTTTGTTCAGCGAAACTTATTCATAGTGTCTATACAACAGATCATCCTCATCCACAGTATTGGCAAACATTTTTGATCTCAATCATGCTAACTACCCCACAAGACTATACGGATCCAGCTATCTTTTGTAAGAATTCTTCTGCCACTTTTTATAAATCATATGTCAATGACGCCTGCACAAACTGGAACGAAATTCCAACCTCCATTAGAAACATCAACTCTTTACATTCTGTCATAAATACAAACATTACTTACTTAATAACTGGTAATCTTCCATTTCCATCCACACTCTTGAGCCTTTTGTGATGATTTTGATAGCTTAATGTAGATATTCTAAATTTTATTAATCTATAAAAAATGGTTGTGTATAATTACTTGTAAATGATTTGGGCTCTCTCAGAGTCCTTTGCCGAAAAACTATACTGGAGTGAAAACTGGGTGTTCAACCCGATAGGACGCCTTGCGTCCTCTTTGATGGCCTAGTTTTTTACTTGCTTCTTGTGCAAATTTTTTGTTGTTATTTTATTTTGCACTTACAAGACGTATTGCACTTATGACTAAGGTTCTGATAACATTTATTTAATTTTATTAGTCACACGTTTAGTGATGTGATTACTCTGTGAATTTTGTGAAACTTTGTGCAATAATAAAACATATTTCTTCTTCTTCTTCTTGATCCATTTTTCAATGTATTTAATTCTTTTTGTCGCCTAATCATTCCATCATCATTTAATTTCATGTTAATTATATTTGCTATCGCCAATAAGTCATATAGGGGGTCTATGTTATGCGTTTCCTTTCGTTTGTACCAATTCAGAGTTATAAATTTGCGTAAATTTCTTAATGCCATATCTTTTCTATTATATAATTTTATCCTTGTACTTTAATTAGAGTAGTTTATTATCAGTTGCTCACAAAACTCGTTAAATCCTATATTATTATTTAATAACAGTTGATGCTCCAATAACAAACGGCTGTACTGTCTCAAAATATTAATCTCTTCAACAGGGGCGAATCCGGAAATTTTTAAGGTGGGAACCGAATTATTTTGGAGAGTTTACAAACATTTTGCTTACCTTTGGGACATGTGACGCAACCAGACGAAATGTTGATGGGGGGCGGGGGCACAACATTTTTCCACTACTGCGTTCTGCTCATTGAGTGTATCACCGTATCTAACCCCCCACTCCTACCCGTACTAAAGTCAGGGGAAAACCTAAAATGCCTAAAATCATACAAATTTTTTCACCTCTGAAGAAACTCAGCGGATCTGGATGAATTGCAAAAGTGCCCTTTTTTGACGGCGGGGGGGGGGCTCCGCACCATCAAAAAAGGATAAATTTTGAGCCCCCACTGTCAAAAATGGATAAATAAAATAAAATGTGATAAATTTCACATTTTTTACTCACCCTGTATATATATGAATATATAAATAATAAATAAATAATAAATAAAGGTTTAACGTCCGTTTCCTCATCCAGGGATGATGTCAGGGACGTCCCCAACAGCACACATCACTATAGATCAATTCACCCAGACCAATCTGCGAAAGAAATGTGCTGAGGAGAAGTAGGGTCCTAAACGAAAGCCAGTCCGGTGATCAAAAAATGGTAAAGGTAGATTGATTGTCTATGGTGGGAAAAGGTAAGTTTTAAGCTTGATAGAGAATGTTGAAAGAGAAGAACAAGAGCGAAGATTAGCAGGTAAAGAGTTCCAGATTGTGGGTGCTGCGTAAGAAAATGAACGTCTGCCCAATGACGTGAGAATATTTGGAACTGAGAGAAGATTGGCATCGGTGGAACGAAGTGCACGTGAGGGACGATAGGGAAGAAGAATTTCAGATAAGTAAGAAGGCTTGCCAAATCGCAGTTTTGAAAGTTAATAGAGCTATTTTATATTTTATGCGTTGATTAACAGGGAGCCAATGATGACTGCGAAGTAGAGAAAGAGAGCGAAATTGAAGTCGAGAGGACTTACAAACAACACGTGCAAGAGAATTTTGGACGTGCTGCAAACGATTGAGAGAAGTAGGCAACCCATGTAATAATGAATTACAGTAGTCGAGCTTTGAATGAACTATAGAATTAGCAAAGACAGTGGCTGAATTTCTAGTAAGGGATGGACGTATTTGCCTAATCTGACGAATCTGAAAGAAAGAAGCGCGACAAACAGAAGAGATATGGGATTTAAAGTCAAGGTTTTCATCAAATATGACTCCAAGGTTTTTGGCGGATCGAGAAGATGAAAGAGCAAGATTCTGAAAATTAATAGAGCTATAGTTAAGTTTACTTCTTTGCAAAGGAGTGCCAATTAAAAGGTATTCAGTTTTGGAAGGATTGACAGCAAGACGGTTAGCACAAAACCAGGAATAAACCTTGTCTAGAATGGATGAGATATGAGCCAGTTTTTGATCAGAATCATGATTAGAAAAGGAAATATATAGTTGTGTGTCGTCTGCATTGAAATGAAAATTTATGGAGGACTGAGCAAGCAGGTAGCTAAGAGGAACGAGGTCAATGTACCTAACAGTATATAAATTACTACTAGGTACATTGACCTACAGTATACCAAATAGATATACTGTATATATATATATATATATATATATATATATATATATATATATATATATATATATATATATATACACACACATTATATATATATATCCCTATGTCTTAGTGTACTGCCTACTGGCTGGTCCCTTTTCTATAACATATCGACGCTTAAGATATCATGCATTGCATTTTACAGATTCCGATTCCATTGTCAGACCTGGGAGCCGTTTTACTACTCGAAGGATACATAGCGAAATGCTGTGATAGACTTTGGCAAATACTTCCATTGGCTGAGCGACAGCAATTGAATGTGATATTAACTACACTGTCTCATGTGAACAAGAAAATCTACGTAGAGGTAGAGATAAATAGTTTTATTGATTTTAAATATTTGTATTGCTTAAAATATTTTTAATCATAATAAAAAAATATTTACACAAATAATAATCGCAACTAACTTTCAATAATTGGAATTGTTAAATTTGGTGTACAGAGTAAAGTAGAAGAGTGGTTATATGGTTTAACGTTGGTCTCAGAAGATGACGGTGATGTCTTTGGGGTAACTAACGGTAGATATCTGGTACGGGTGATCTTCTGTCATTAAGCCAGATAGGCCGCTGATAATGTGAGAGACGTGAAAGTAACACAATTGGCGCGAGAGATAAGTTGTCATTCCATTGTTATTTTATTTTATTACTTCACAATCTATAATAAGTTACATGACTATAAAGCAAATACGCGCTGATAGTTACTTTCTGCCTTTCTTTCCCATTTTAAGCCCGAAGGCTTCGCCTTCAAGCGGCCACAAACTAGAACGAACTATTCCATCGCTTTAATAGTACAAGTGCGCGCGCAGAGTTAGTCTGCACTAGGATTACATAGAAACTTTGTGCAACATCCGACATACAGCAACCAATAGCACTGCTGCAACCTTACGATATAACTAATAATAGGAATCATCCGATAGTTACAGCCAATCGCAAGAGTGTTCAAACATCACCTCATACATTAGGCCTAGGCCTACACAACTACGCATTTTCCAGAAAGTATGCAGTGTTCTAAACAACTTGATAAACGTACAGCAACTACATGCTAATCCAATATATTCCACATTCCTTACACTCTTACATTGGAAATCTTTTCCTACACAGGCTTCACCTTCACTGATCTAAATAACCAATACAGCTATACATTATTATCTAAAATGATACTTATAATAGTTATTACAATAAAGCTATAAATTACTAGCAATTAATCATTGCATAAATTTGATCAATTCCTAGAAAGCGATGTTTAAGAATGATAAAAAATATTCATTTGCCTACTTGTAATGTTGCTTTCGAAGGAAATTTAATTTAGTTTAAAATTTAAAATTTTTAATCAAATTTAAAATAAAGTCATTTGAATAACAATATTACTTACTCTTTCATTAATTTTGAGGGATTAAGGTAGTTGATAAATGGGAAATAGATCTAGTTGCATTTCTAATTATACCTGAATGATCGCGCAACGATTCTATTTCGCCTTACGATTATAATATAATTCATAGATTTGTTTCATAAACGAATTAAATTAAAACGTATAAGTAATAGCAAGAAATTTAATTATTAATCTCTTTTTAATGTAATTCAGTGTACAGCATAATTATTAATTGTTTATTATTACATATTTTTTTCAGTTCTCCTGTGATTCTGATTCAAATATTGAGTCAAGACATATTACACCTCATCACGCTAAAGTTATCGAAAGGTATAAGGGCGTAATTTGATAAATGATAATTTACAAATCTACAGTCCTAGATGTATTTAGGTTGCTACGTCTCTAGTGCAGAAAAACTATTCACTATCACTACCACTCATTGTTCAGTTATTGGCTGGTCTAAAGGTTCAAATTGCAAATTCTTTCAATTATTTATCTATCCCGCTCATTCGAACACATCACTGAATAACAAGTTGCTCTAATTGCAACGACTCTTCCTGTAACCGTATTTTCGTGTAACACTTATTACACTGACTCTTATCATATCCAAATTTTTTTATTGTCAAACTAATTACAAGCCATATGTCATTGAAATACTTTAAGTAGAAACATATGACTTCCTTTATAATTGTATAATTAAAATGTTGTTTCGAAATCCTTTTAAATGGCTGCTCATCATATTTTTTATTGGCAGTCATCTCAGTTTTATTTGCCACGTAGCTCAGAAAAATCATACTATTATATACTATTCCGCTGCGTAGTATACAGCGGTACGCTATAGTATAACATTGTATGCAGCGGTACGGTATGCAAAAGTACAGCATTTTATGCAGCGGCAAGGTCTGCCATATTCTTGCATAGTATGCAACGGTACATTATATTGATTGGTGATAAAATCTAATGGTATTATCATAAAATATTAAGGAAATAAGTTGCCATGATGTTTATTAATTCACTAAACGTTACATTTCTATATACACAGGATCCAAAGATGTACGATGTCTTAACTGCTACGATTTAGCAGTACGGTAATAATAAGTGCACGATATAGTCTTTGATTGTCAATGAATGGAATTGTTTTTAAATATGCATATATTTTTACTTAATGCAATTTTATTTTTTTATTGCCTTATGTTTCAAGTGAGAGTAGCACAAATCATTCCAAGACATATCATCACCGGACACCATACCCTAGAGGACGCCACGTGAAGGACGCTGCAGCAGTTAGAGTATCCCTATCCGGAGGGATTATAGGATCTTCCAAGGTTGAAATCATCCAGACTGACGTTACATGGCTCAGATCACGTGATCTGCGGCTTCATGAGATCATTGGAAAAGTGAAGGTGGAACAACGTGGAGTAATTGGTCCCATCCAGGTATTTAGTGCCAGGATTAATTAATATTCACAATTAATAGCCTTTCAATTATATCTAGCAATTAGTGGTTTTATGCTAAGTTGCTAACACTTAGTTGTTGTAATTATTATTAATTTCAGTATCAGCGGCTTATGGTTTGCTTGAGATATTTGTTTCAATACAGACTCTATTATTATGCGGTCACATCACTTTTAGGTGGTGAACTTAAATTAATAATGAATATTTCTTTAGATGGCGATGACTCAGATTAATTTTCATTGCGCTGTTTATTTATGGAAATATATATGGATATATGGATTGTTTGTTGACCAGACAGATTTTGATGTCCTGATCGTATCACCGTGGAATCTTACCAGTGATGGAGTTCTAGCACTGACCGGAAGCAATAACAGCAGTCCTTCAGCTCATGTGAATTTTACGCTGTCCGGAAATTACCTCCATAATTCTACTTTCAAAATCACAGTATGTATTGCATACTTTGATTTGAGTACATTACATAGTAATTGTACTCAGATTACATTTCGTTTAGCTTATACAATAATTTATATTAATACCTTTCAAAGTAGTAAGATAATTTACTACCAACTAAACCTTTCATTTGAATCGGATTTATTGTTTAACATATAGATAATTATTGATTAATAATAATTATTTAGATATATGAGAAATATACTGTACACATCCGAATTGCGTATTAAAGATAAAAGGCCAAAGCCAAGATTAACATCAATTTCCTGTTCGTTAGTATGTCAGTGACGGAGATAACTTTGGGTTCGAACCCTGCACTACTGATCTGCCTCGAAATACATCCAACATGTCGTCGGCTATTATATGCAGTCGAGTCTATGTGCAAATGCTAGCTTACAATTATAAGAAAGGCATAACCGGTTATAAACGCTATTGTATCAATACCATAGCATTGGTAAGTATTATAAAGAAACGTTTATAAGACTTGGAAGGGTCATTTAGAAAGCTCTTGGAATTCAGTATGTAATAATATGCCTGAGGCCGCAGGCAGATGCTGAAAACGGCATTAAAGTATTGGTTAATATCTGATTTATCAAGTTTACGTCAGCACTCACATTCAATCGCATTTTGCGCAGTTTGATCAAATAGACAGTCTTCAGTGGAAGGAGTCCATGGAAACTGAGGGCTTCACACCGGAGGTCCATGATAACAGTACACAGGTTCAGCGGTACAAGGCTTCCGTGAGGCTTCATCCGGTATGGAAAACTTCTGCATACACACAGCACAGCCTAAAAGTGCACTATTCATACGAGGGTTGTTTTATGAGCATAGCACGAAAAATACTTGTAGCGGCTTTACGCAATATAATTGTAATTTTTCAATTGTTTATCGTTAAAGGAACGGATAATTTCAAAATGATTAAAATGATAAAAGCATAAAATTAGCAAATATTTTCACATTTTAATGTCAATTTGGTTGTAAAAATAATCTGGTAAAGCTAAGGTTAACGTCAGTTTCCTCAGTCGAAAGCGATGTCAGTAACGGACGAGCCAGGATTTGAATCCGCACCTAACTGATCCGCGGTCGAGTATCTAACCGACTTCGCCACTGGCTCCAACCTTACAACATAGCGTACATTTGATGTTTGTGCAAGGTAGGTTATCAATTCCTACATGAAGGATGATATATTGTAAAATTGCAGTATCTTTTCTATTTTCTGCTACCCCTGATTGTGCCTATGATAGGGTACCCTGCTGAATAATGCCAGTAAACTAGAGGTTATTATTGAGTGTACCTAAATCTTGACCGCAATATCTTTGAATGTTTTCAATGGTTATGAAACTCAACCTCTAAATTTCAAATCCGCTAAACTTAATCGCCAACAACATTTTCAAAGGGATAGCGCTGGATTTGAACCCTGCTCAAACTGATCAGATGTCGAACAACTTACCAAAATGCCATCTGCTCAGCCCACAATCCATTATGCTAGCCTAATACAGGCTTCAAATATCTCTTAGTTTTGAACATTAATAATCTTTGAATTTCAGCCGTGAAATTCTAAATGAAGGATAGTATCTGAAATTATTAAATATTTGTTGGATGTATTATTTTTCAGATATAAGTTATTTCAGACATAAATTTAAATTTAAATGTAATTTTTGTTTAGCTTATTATTGTTGAACTCTCTCTGTAAAGTAATCTCGAAGACAAATTTCGGCCATGACACTGCTATATAAGTTTTCGTTTTTAATAAATAAAAATAATAATTAATAATAGTAATTTATCCTTTGCTTAAAGCGACAAATTCATTTACTTGTTAGCAGGGTTTTCATTGATTTTATTTGCAATAGGTAAGCCAATGGGTGAATACTTTCACGTACGGAGTGGCCTCCACAGTGAAGCATAAATGGTATCCCTACCTTCACATTGGTAACTCTACCAACAGAGACAAGGGAAACGTCACGGTGCTCCTTGAATTACTGCCTCTCTGGCGTAAGGTATACAAAATAGCGATAAATCAATAAATTAGAACTTAACTATGTAGTATATTAACAAAGTGCTGAATTAAACACATCGGATATCTGGCGACACCTGATGGAAGAGTTCTAACACTACTGCCAAATGTCTTATTACTTGAATTCATTTTCGGAGAGGAATGCAACTGAGTAAAATTCTTTTACTGTGGAAAAGACATAGCTCTGTATACATGCAGCTTTCAAAGAGATAATATTCTAGAGTCATTAAATTTTACAAGCATCCATGACAGTATTATCTTTAGTTTAAAAACGTTTTGAGTTTGATGAAAACTAGAAACAACAGCTTTTGCCGTTTATTTGTTCATCCTGGCACAAAATGTGTACACACAACAGAAACATATATATAGAAGCATATCGATAAATAGACAAGTAATATGAAAGTGGCTACCACGAAGATATATGCGGCAATACGATAGATGACATCTAGAAAAGTCAGCTCAAGGCTAAGTTACCACAAACTCTATTATCTATTTTCAAACTCTATTATCTATTTTCAAACTCTATTATCTATTTTCAAATTCTATTATCTATTTTCAAACTCTATTATCTATTTTCAAACTCTATTATCTATTTTCAAACTCTATTATCTATTTTCAAATTCTATTATCTATTTTCAAACTCTATTATCTATTTTCAAACTCTATTATCTATTTTCAAACTCTATTATCTATTTTCAAATTCTATTATCTATTTTCAAACTCTATTATCTATTTTCAAACTCTATTATCTATTTTCAAACTCTATTATCTATTTTCAAATTCTATTATCTATTTTCAAACTCTATTATCTATTTTCAAATTCTATTATCTATTTTCAAATTCTATTATCTATTTTCAAATTCTATTAGCTTAAACGGTTAAGTGACTATCAGAGTGGGTTCAAGCTTTGATGACGCCTTTAACCAATGCTTTAAGGTTACCTTTAATCCATGCTTTGACGTCACTTCAGGTGATAAACTCTGATTTTAAATGTGCTTATATTTTTTCTATAGTTTTTATGTGTTACTAGATGAACGCAATTGTGATGACTCCAACTGGAACGAGCGTCATACAGGATGCTCCATACCTAGAAGACAGCGTTGATGAAAGTTTGCATGGAGAATATAATGACAATGAACAACACGAGCGATCTCGTGATATAAGAGATGAGAATGCCGGCTGGCATAGTTAGTGGAATTTTACTTTAAAGTATCTTTTTTTATCTTTGTCTCTTTTAAGTTTCTCGCTTTGCAATTGGGATTTTAAATATACTTAATACCTCTCTCTATCTTAGTGCACTGCCTACTGGCAGGTTCATGGTACATGTCGCCTACACTCTTCTCTGTATTCCGCATTCCTCCTCATATCCACATAATATCATGATAGAGTATGCATTTCGTTTGTTAGAATTACGAAAGTTTTGTCAATTCATATGTTGTGTTTAATCGGTGTTGCGGAAATCAAAGGAAAATCACATCAAAAACCATATTTTTCTTAAGCTATAGGCTAAATAAAGGAAAGAAAGATAGAGCGAAATAGAGAGAGAGAGAATAATGAAACAATAATTGCTTTAATTTTGTATGCTTAATATTAATTTATCTAGCTCTAAGAAATTTTCATAAGAAAGCTAAAATCTATGCTTTTCTGTTGCAGGTGTTTGTAAAATTAATCCAGGAAGCGTTGTCACTTATGATGGAGTTAAACTACTCATTGGTCACCATGAATCTAATAAAACTAGAACACCTTCGTCGACCACCGGAAGTAACTTATGCTGCGAACATCTGCTGGCTCACGATTGCACTAAAAGAGAATTGTTTTCTATTTCCGCTTCGCTTTGCGATGTAAAAAATGTTAACCTCAGCATTTTAATGCCTCAATATCATATCATGATAGCGGGAGCGCTAAACAATACGCAGAATCTGATTGTCACAGTAAATGGCAATACCATGGCTGCGATTCGTTCTACGGGAAAAGTTATCCTGACCGAATTTCCACATGATCAGCAGTAAGAAAGCATATGTTTTAATATTTAATTGTATCATTTAATTTGTAAGAAAGCATATTTGTATCATTCTGATTATATTGGGTATTGTAGCATTTTTATTTTATTCCTTGTATATTTCTTGGCTTCTGCTTTCATTCCAATTGGCAAATTTTCCTGTCGCATTTCTGATAATAATCTTTGTTAGCTATATTAGGCATTTTAAAAAAAACTTACAAAATAGGAAGCAAAAATTCTTTCGAGTACTCAACGCGATTTTTTCAAGAATTGGCACCTCTTCACCGGAGGTGATAATTTCGTTGACTGAATTGCAATGTGTACCCATGTGACTGTATGGCTTAGACAGTGTTGTACTGTCTAAGTCACAAATTCGCAGCATTGAAAATGCATATACACAGATCTACTCTAAGCTTTTTCATACATTCGATAAGAATATTACAGCTCAAAGTCAATATTACATGGGTCAATGGCCTGCTGAACTAAAAATTGCTACACGTCGATTGAAGTTCTTATCTAAGCTAAGTTCAATGGGTAACCATTACTGTGAAATGTTTGATTATAGGCATGAAGAATTATGCGAATTAATATCTGAGTACAATTGCTTTATTGGATGTAATGTTAAGGATATATAGAAAGTAAACTGGAAGTACTGTCAGCGTCTATACCTTGAAATTAATAAACTAAATAAAACTTAAAATTAATGCACAATAACTGAAAAAGTAAAAGATTATAATTTTCTCTAATTTATTTAATTTATTTGTTTATTGCAGCTTTTCGAAGTACATGTGTGTGATGTTTCATGTTCTTTTCGTTTTCGAACACTTTATCTCTTTGCACTGTTTCGCTGAACATGACTTCACTTTATATAGTGTACCTTGTATATTGTGTATTTATTGTACTTATGCCACCATAATTTTGGTGAAATAAAGATGCATATATTTACTAATTATTCTTTACTGTTTAAGTGTGATCTTTAATCTTTAAATCTCTCTAAATCTTTCAATCTCTCTAACCAATATAATAATTATGTAAACGCTTACTCGGTATTTTCAGCTCTAGATTGGTATGCACTCTAACGAAGGGCGCAGATAGGTTGGAAGTAAATCTGTCAGAACTTAATATGATTCTCGTCATCAGAGATTCCGAGATTCTAATTAAAGTACGTAACTACACTATTTTCTATTTATTTGCTTGTTATTGTGCGAATAACCACTCAGTCACTACTTGAATTATTTTATATATTACAACCTCGTTATATCACGTTCATATATACATGAATAATATTCAATTTAGTCGCCAATTATGGCCACAACTATACGAGTCTTCCCAAACTTCCGCACTAAATATTCGTTAATCAACCTTCGTCATTCATAATTATCATAGTTTCAATACAGGAATTATTAAATACCTTAAAATTTCAAGTAAGTTAGAATCTATATAGTATCGGTTGGACAGCCTAGTCATTGCGACAAAGAAGCTGACCGATATTAAACTTAGGCTATAAAGCATGGATGGATTGCAACTCACATGATGATGCCGTTAATTCTTACCACTTGCGTTAAACAGCTGTAGTGCAGTATTATATGTAGTATATAGTATGTATTAACTGTTAGAAAACCGTGCTCGATTGCCTTAGGGCTCATAAGGAAGCCACAAACCATTGCTCACTGTTGCAGGTTACTGTTTATTGTTGTGTTATTCTGTAAAGTGCAGTGGTTTGCAATAAATATATAAAAATTACGATGATTTATCGACTTACAAAGGAACGACAATTTTAATTTACGAAGTGAATGTCTGCTCGACGAACGTTTGCAGGGAATTTAAAAGTTCTGTCACTCTGACCCACCGCTGAATTCTAACTCAGCAAAAATTGATAGTGTCTGCGGTAATCATTGCGCTATTGAATGTCTCAATAGCGCAATGATTAGTTTTAAATGACAGACCCTCAGATCACTGAGGTGAATTGAACTCTCGTGGGTTCGAATCCCAGCCCCCCCTGATCTGAGAGTAAAATCTCGGACATTCACTGGACTGGCTGCACGGTAAATGGACTAAATTGCCCAACGGTTGTAATATGTGGTATTAAAAGTGATAAATATCAACATAGTTGATCATTTCACTATAATGTGTGTTATTATTATTATTATTAAACTTAAATTGTTTTGCTTTTTCAGGTATCACCAATGAGTATGTTACACGGACAATTGTGCGGCTTGTGTGGAGATTTCGACTACGACTCTTCTAATGATCTAAAGGATTTGAAGGGATTGGATATATTTAGTTCTCCACAAGAGTTTGTCATTGAGATGACAATTCCGTCAAAGCGTTGCGATATATCTGAATATAAAAACTCCATCTATCAACTTTATAGTAAGTTGTCTCTTAAGGAAACAAAATAGTTTAGCACAACCCCGTAGCTATTGAATAATGTAGTTATTTTCCTTTTAACCCGTGTTGTATCCAGGCTGCTGAATAATAGACCAACCATGTACTAAAAGTGTCGTAATAGGCGACAAAACACTAAGATCCAAACTAACGTCAGAAACGGCATTCGTATGGTTAGCGCCTAGGCTCCAAACATTTATACAAAATTCTCTTAAACGAATGTAAAAGAATGCCTATTCGTATCCAAACCCTATTTAAATAGTCAATTGGGATTCAGGGGAAGATGATGATGATGTTGCTGTGTCATATGCAATAATTTACCATTGACTGTTATAACCTCTGGGCTAAGCCGATAGCTTGTTGGTAAGTTGTTCGACAGAGGATCAGCAATTGGAAGGTTAGAATCCAGTGCTCTCCCTGTCATTGACATGCTATTTGAACAGGAAACGGACTTTAAAATAGGCTATAGTCTTATAGTTAGCCTTCATAGATTAGCTACGTAATATTTTAATTAATATTAGCTAATTAAAATCTTGTATGATATTTCCGACAGATGACAACTGCATGCAGGAGGTAACGCTAAAAGTTGAACGTCTGAACGACAAGGATCAGAAGGAAATTTGCTTCAGCGTCAATCCAGTTAACACTTGCCGTTCTGGGTGCTTCTCAAGAAAATCAAAACAAGAACTTTCGCCCTTTCTTTGCTTGCCAGCTCAAGACAATCAAACTAAGAATATAGTGGATGAGATAAGACGACATAATGTTGTTGACATTAAGAATCTTGTAAAGTCTGAACTACGCATCTCTGAGAGAGTAGAAAACGTTCTGGAATGTAGCAGTCACCTCCGTTGATTTTATTTGTCTCATAACTTTTGCTTTGTTTCAGAAAATATTCCGGCATTTCCTTAGTTAAATGTTTTATCTATTACGAGGTATAGACAAGAGCGTTAACCGATGCTCGCTATTTCATACTTTTAATGTATACACAAACGGAATATCTTTAGAGTAGATAGATACATATATTACTTCATTTGTATAGTAGATATGCTGCTGTATGATACATTCTAGCTTTCTATTTCACTTCATCGTAATAGCTTGTAGTGGATTATAGTTCATTCTACCAGGCATAATTATAGAGATGTTTCAAAAGTCCCATGAAATGTGTAAGGAACGTGCAATCCGGCTGGAAGTAAGACTCTACAAACTTCAGTCATAGAATTCGCGTCCAGTATTAACAAGAAATGTGACTCTCCAACCGTTTGATTCAAAACTGGTGCCAATATGTAACCTACATTCAGTAAATCAATTAAATTCAATCAATCAATTAATCACTTAATCAGTTAATCGATCAAGCGATCAGTATATATTTAATCATTTTTGTAAACTAAACTTTTATCGCCATTTATAACAACTTATTTGTAATTTATAGGAAGTTTGTTAGCAAATTTTTATAATTTGTATTCATAATTGCATTAAAATATATTTACAGGGGATTATGATTATATTAATATATTATTAAATTAATATATAATTTATAGGGGATTGACTGATGAAATTGTGTGGAACAGGGAGTACTGGAGAAAGTCTATTCGTAATCGTATCCCGACTCTGGTTAAACTGGGATTTAAGGGAATATGATGATGAATTGAATTTAATTGAGTATTAGCAATACCTGAATCTTCTGCGTCAGAGCTTGATGCTGTTTGAACAAAGATTGGTGTAGCAATGATGCAGTGCTTAGCTGACCAGGTTATAACATCGCCAATGTTAAAGTCAAACTTCACAAGCTGTAATCACGCTCAATACAATAAATAAATAAAGAATGCAATAAATCAATTATATTACTATAAATGCATTCGCGTAATCCTCATTAGTAGATCCATTATGATAATAATTATGTTTCAATAAAAAAGCAAATGGTTTAATTAATCTCAGATGCGAGTAGAACGAGTTTCCCCATGTTGTACTCGGGTGTGGTTGGACCACTGCAGAATAGGACAACCGCAAACAACCTGCGCGTGTACGTAAGAGGCGACTAAGGGCAGAAGCTGAGGATGGCAAAAGGGGACCCACCTCACCATGAAATATTTTCCCCCAGGATTAAAGGTAATTAATCCACCTAACTGAGGAAGGCAACAGGAAACCACCTCGGAAGACATTTTTCCCAAGCTATAGGCTACATAAGGTATGGATAAGGCATAGACTTTGTGAAGGGATTAACTTGTTGATCTAAGGAGTGCTCTTATGGAGCGAGAAAACAGACTTTGAGTATGAATATGTACCTTGAACCTGCCACGTGGCAGTGCACTGAAGAAGAAGACGAGTAGAATTGCGTGAAATTAAATCAACTTTTCTCAAATGCAAACTTTTCATAAAGAATATAAATTCATATAATATACATTACTACATAATTTAATACAATACTACATACGGTACTACTGCCTTTAGCAGTGGCGAAGTCTGTAAGATACTCGATATCGGATCAGATGGTGCGGAGTACAAATCCTGGACTCGCCCATCACTGACATCGCTTTCGAGTGTGGAAACTGACGTTAACCTTGGCTTTACCAGCACTTACATGACACTTGCCTCGACTTTATCATATCTCTCTTGTCTAATCCCGTACACATACCGGTATGCTCTACCTTCAAACTTCGGGTTGATTATTGGCAATTCCAAATCTACAACATGAATAATGCTAGAATGTATCGTCGTGAAAATTTATATTACTAGTATGTATTTGTGTCTACAAAATGAGTGTTATTTTTGTGTGATTAAATATAGAATAAAGCTTGTAAAACTAAGGTTAACGTCAGTTTCCTCACTCGAAAGCGAATATAAGATACAATAAATAAATAAATATATATATATATATATATATATATATATATATATATATATATATATGTATATATTGTGTAATAACTTAGCATTAGATTTCTCTATCTTCTTCTATACCGCTATAGAAATTGTTTCTATATAAATTTTTATTAAGATATGCATAGAGGCTGTTTTGAATTTCTGGATGAGATTCCAAACAGCCTCCAAAATTATAAAAACGCTGAGAGTATAATATCCGATATACACACTACAGTATAGTAAAATGGCACATAACTTTTAAAACTGTTTAAGCAAACAGTGATAAAACTGATAGATACCGTCTTGGATGAATATTCTATTCTAACGTGTAAGACTTTTAAGCGTCATAAATGCTCTAGTACATCATATTACAAATTTAATCGTCAGTGTTTAATTCTTAATCTTAACGAAAACCATATTGCAGTTACAATCATAATAATAACCATACGTCTATGGCATACTGATATCTGAATGTATTTCAAAGAGAAAATTTAAAAAATTAAATATAAACTTCGCAGTGGAAAATATAGATGGTTATATACTGGTAATGTACATAATGAATAATACTGGTAATTAATATGTGAATAAGGTAATATACCACACCTTATATGACTAAGATAATATACCGTATTCATAGGAATATGGTAAATGACCTTTATTGTAGTTGTTGTTACTATCTTTTCTTATTTGTTATTATATGTTATTATTATAGTATATTATAAGGCTCATTCACCCACCTCCTTTGGGGAATTTCTCGGCTAGACAATGAACGGCATCGGAAGAATAGTCCCAGTATGACGTTTCGTCGTCATTCTCTGATAAACTCTGCGATAAAATTTAGCAAAATCTTAACAAAAATTTATTTTATTTCGAGAAGTATTGCAGTAATTGTTACAAAATTTGTTAAAGTGCTGAATGTTTAGTATTTTCATCTAATTCAAGGCCTCACTCCACTTTGTTTTTCTACACTTGAATGAACCTCTTCATAATATCAATTATAATTCTATCATATATTCATCTGTATCATATATCGAGTTAAACTTGAACAATCGAAATGTGGATGTTTTATTAACTACAACTGCTACAATAGTGTTATGTACGCTGATGATATTATACTACTCAGTATTTCAGTCACCGATCTGCAACATCTATTCAATGTGTGTAATAATGTTTTTACTGAATTAGATCTACCTATAAATATATCAAAATGCCATTGTATGAGAATCGGTCCAAGGTTTAATGTTCCTTGTAAACCATTGACTATTCAGAATATTATTGTTAATTGGGTTGACTGCATTTGTAATCTTGATGCATTTATTAATAGAGCAAAATCGTTTAAATGTCACTGGAATGATATTAAAGGCAAATTCTACGCTGCTGTAAATACGATACTAGGGAGACTAGGATCAAACGCAGCAATTGATGTCTTGTTGAAATAAATACATTCGCAAGCGGTTCCTTTGTTACTTTATGGCATTTCTGCTTTATCTCTGTCAAATGCTGAATGAAATATTTGTGTAATGCTTACAATAATGTCTACTATAAAAATTTTCGAACTTTTGATAAAGGTATTATATCGTATTGCCAATGGTATTGTAGCTTTTGGCCATTTGAATTACTTTATGATTACCACAGATATGCCTTCTTAAATAAGTTAATTGTCTCTGGATGCTTGGATAGTAAGCTAGATTTAGATAAGTCTGATTATATGGATTATGTTAATATTAAAAATAAATATACAATTCAGAATGATGATTCTATTGGTAAAATAAGACACAAAGTTTGGACTTATTTTGAAGGTATATTAACCTAATTAGATTATGGAAAGTCGATCCTAAGATAAACGGCGATTTTAGTTTATATTTTCTACTTTCAGACTCTTTAATGGTGAATCCGTAATTTCTGTTTTTCTGTTCTTCAGTTATTTTTTCATTTCTTGTTCTATTCTTACTGCCATGTATTTTGGTGAATGAAATATCATATATATATATATATATATATATATATATATATATATATATATATTCATAAATCATTATAAATATCATAATTATCTATCGCTAGCAAGCTGCTGTCGAATTTAAAATCAATAGTAAATTCACATTGATAGTGAAGTAAAATAAACACACATTATAGTGAAATTGTCAACTATGTTGATATCTATAACGTTTAATTCGCGTGTTTAAACCGTTTGGCAATTTAGTCCATTTTCTGTATAACCAGTCCTACGAATGTCTGAGATTTTACTCTCAGATCTGCGCAGCTGAGATTTGAACCCACCAGAGTTCAATTCACCTCAGGACCTGTCGCTTAAAACTTCATGACGTTACCACTACGCCATTGATACATTAAAATCGTGGTTTACATTACAAAATTACATGAGCTAAATTTATCTGAAGTTTAATTTAATTTAAATTAAATTTTAAAAGCTTTTTAATTTAGCTAAATTTAATTAATTGGTGCATGTTCTACTCTAAATGATTAACAATTTTGATCTTCTCTGGAATTTAAGAATGCAATCTTATTCTACAGTTATAAAATGCTTTAATTTGTAGCGTCTAACCTTGTCAGTAGCAATAGGTAAATTGAATCTCCATATTTCTACAGGAGGCAACCTTTTGTCTATTCTTGCCGCGAATTCATCCAATTGAAAATCTTGCAGAAAAGATAATTCTTTATGAGCGCATACATCTACTATCAACTCATCTCCCACCTCGTATGTGTTGATGTGATGTAACGTTAGGAATGGTTCAGTACTAAACTTCAATGGATAAAACTTCCTTTCTCTCTTACTGTATAAGTGAATGATGCACTGTAAATAAAACAAAATTTCTCTGAGCAATTATTTGAAATGGAGATTAACCAATGGATGCGCATTTTGCGCAGTCCACATACACGTAAGCGCATTACAACATTCGTATAAAACATGAATGAGAACGTCAGCAGCTTTAGGTGTAGTTTACTTTCAAAAATATAAAATATCTGGAAATTAAAGAATTTAAAATGACAATCAATTCACCAACACAAAGCAATCTCTACTCTCTCTACACTATCTACTATCTCTCTCTACACTATCTAGTAATAATAATTAATTGCTGAACGCCTCTCAGAATTGTTTATCAATTAGACAATCTCAAAACATGTTTAAAAATGTAGGAATTTCCGAATATTTTTCTTCAATAAAGCTCCAGAAAAGAAGTAAAAAATCACCAAAATTAGCTTCGAAATAATCGCCACTGAGTTTGATTGTAAATCTATCCTTCATACTTTTCAATTAATGAATTTTCATGCTCAAGGTTTATTAATGATGCTAACAGATTGGTCAGACACAATAAATTATGTACACAAGTGTATCGTGCACTTGCTGAAAATTTAGTCTTTTTAAGTTTTAACTAACTTGATGGATTAATGGCTGAAGCCAGTGGCGCTGTCAGTAAAATATATATTAGACTGCGGATCAGTATGATCAGTATCAGTATATGTGGGGTTAAAATCCTGGGCTGGCCACTGACATCACTTCGAGTGAAGAAACTGGCTTTAACATTAGCTTTTAGCTTTTCTAATCACCTGTTCTTTTGGATGGATTTTCATTAGATCAGAGAACGGCTTTTGACGAATTGTAGCCGATGCCATAGAAAGTAGAGGCATGCAAACAATCTGCTCAATAAGCACCAAGAAGTTCTCTGACATTCCAAAGCTATGATAATAGGATGGGCTTAATCTCCATCGACATCGAACCTCATCTACGACTTTCGTCATTTCATAGCACCCGCCTACAAAAATTGTCAATTTACTGCTAATATTTAACGTCTGCAGCTTTTATCTATCATTAAATTAGTTTCGTCGGCAGTACATATTATGGTGGATTATTTGAATTAATTAAATTATTTCTCTACAAAGCAATATCAGTGAATGTTGATTTAAAATGTACCTTATTTCAAACTGCATATACCTTTAAATCGCAATTATCTTTTATCAAACTACAGGTAGGCTAATTTACACACTTAAGAGCACCAATGCATCTATTAATATTTTATGACCGAAGTTCTATAATCTCAAAAATATTGTCATTTTATTCCTTCTTTTTGTACTCTAGTGAACGATGCGTATAGTTTAATATTCCTCAATAAAATGTCATTATTTTGAAACTAAATGTTGAGAAAAGGTTTGCTTAAAATGTAATGGTAATACAAGTACAAGCTGTAGCTGACCTGCAGGAGTTTTCAGAACGCAGTATCTCGCTGTGGGGAAAAAAGAAGTTCCGATGTTCCAAACATTCCCATCTCGATCCGGGATAGGATGGGCTGTCAATATGTGCACCGGGATACAGTCCCTCAGGTTGATCTACGATAATCAAATTTACAATTATTTTCCTGTTTAAAGTAGAAGAGAATTTACCAAAACAGGATTAGATCAATCATTAAATCTCGTCATTTCAGAAAAAAAAAATCAATGTATTAAATATCGACAGTGTTTTAAACCATGGATTTGATCATAATTGATAAGATATATATCGTTTTTAGTCTATTGCTTAAATCACAAACAAGTTGCACGTGTTCCAAGTAGTTTTATCTGCAGTTTAAGCCATTCTACATAAATACATAATTTGTTTCTCTTGCAATACAATTGCAAGAGAAACACGCATCACAGATGAAATTTTAATCTGGCGGTGAGGTAGCTGTACTTTGCAGATTATGAATATTTTTAAATTTAGCGACTTAAAATGTAATGAAGAGTTTTCATCTTAAGCTACATGTGTATGTCAGATATTTGACTGTATAATAGACCATGATGAGAATCAAGCTTCTGGTTCAACTCTCATTCTCTAATTTAGCTTAATCATGTAACTCTAATCACCTAACTCTAATCATCTAACTCTAATCATCTAACTCTAATCATCTAACTCTAATCATCTAACTCTAATCATCTAACTCTAATCATCTAAATCTAATCATCTAACTCTATTCATCTAACTTTAATAATCTAGCTTAATCGTCTAACTTTAATCACTTAGCTCTAATCATCAAGTCCCAATCATTTAGTTCTAAATTAACTTCTATCTGGATATAACCACGTAAAACGCCTCTACTTTACCTACTTACAGAAGAAACCAACTAGTTAGCTTTTGTGTTCTTTTATAGTTACTATACTATTTGCTGTTAGGCATAAATTATGAAAATAAAACAATAGTAACCTTAGCTTTTATTGTCAGATCTGCTGGATTGATCTCGTTTATGAAAGGAGTTTCTGTCAGTGCAAAGAGCCTCTCTCCAAAATTCACAATATTTACAACAGTATTATCAGTTGGATTTGTAACAGTATCTGTTAGATACTCCCAATATCTGCAGAAAGTTTTAAAATTAGCAGTAAGCATTATGGCAATTAGATGGGTGTTGATGATAATATTGTATGAATATTATAGTTTGCAATCTTATCTATATAAAATAATGGATTCAATTCTAATAATAGTGAAGGTTTAACGTCCGTTTCCTCATGAAATAAAGATGATGTCGGGAACGTACCTTATCACATGTTGCTACAAAATGATTCATCCCAAAAGATCTGAAAAACACGTGCTAAAGAGAAAGAAAATATCCTAAAGGGTGCCGCTCCAGTGATCAAAAACAGTCAGGCAAGATGAAAAACATAACAATTATAATATGATAAGATATAAATGACAAAAATTATACTGAATATTCTGTAAATTAGTTTATATTAATAATGTGGCATGTTAAAAAAAAATTTTGCCCTACAACTTGAATCGATTGATAATTCTTCAGTGTTCATATTTGAGCAGGGAAATAATATAGCATAAATGTTCGTACTTGAGTGTCTGCTAATTGATAATCTTACCAAGGTAAGAAGTGAAACAGCAAGAATATAGTATTTCCACGAAGACTCATCACGATCAAACTTACTGTAGCCAGTGGCGATGTCGGTAAGATATTCGACCGCCGATCAGTATGTGCGGGGTTCAAATCCTGCTCTCGCCAGTCACTGACATTGCTTTCGAGCGACGATACTGACGTTAGCTGTAGCTTTACCAGCGTTTACTTTGCAAATATAATCAGACATGGGGTAACTCAATGATATGATTGGAATGTTTAAATTCAATGCTCAAAATTTGAAAGAATTTTTAATTTTTTTCAAAATTCTAAGAATTGAAAGAATTGAACATCGAATGCCTTGCATAATAAATTTGTTTATGCAGTTTAAATTTATAATTACACCGATAGAAATGCTGAGTAGGTAGCATATTTGCATAATTTACAGGAGGCCTTTGATGGGGTTCGAAACCCAGGAGAATCTAATCTGATGATACCCTTTTAGTATAATGACAAACGCAAAACTTAACTTACACTTTTCATTGTATCATGGCTGATAATTTCTTAAATCAAGTCAATAGTACAGTAGCTAACAATTATCGCAAACTGTACGATTTTTAAAACGATTCATGTGCATTTAAACCTCTCAAGAGATTTATACTCATGCAGTATTAGGTTCTGACTTCCTTTAAATTTAAGGGTAGCTTTTAGTTTAATATTTATAGGTATTCTGTTTACTGAAGTAGCCACAAACCAAGGCCGTATGCTATTTGCTGATGTTTAATTAGCTTCACTATTATAATTTTATTTTGGAGTGTATCGTAAATAAATTAATTGATCGGAATTAAGCAACGTCATCATCGATACCTCTGCAGGAATGGTTTATTGGGATCTGGTCTTCCTAGAGTCCCAATCTCATGAGCCACAATGCATCCAGCTTCCTTGTTTCTTCTATACGAGCTGCTCTCGATGATTTTATTTCTATAGAAAGCGTTTCCATTCTTGAAGTTATATTGTTGCAGGACTGCCATTCCATCCAATACAGTCCTGCAGACGTCATCTCCAAACTGGAAAACCCCAGGTCCGTTCAACAAGAGACTGCCTTCCGGTAGATCAACTGGTAAACGTCCTAAAGGAATTCAATCAATCAAAATACAGCACTAAACATCGATGTGATGATGAAATAGTGGCATGATTAGTATGCCAGGTTGTGTTCGAGGCATTGAATGGTAGCCAAACAGTAAATTGCACGCGTCGTAAGAGGAGATTGAGCACGAATGGAGAAAGGTAAAGGGAAATAACCTCGGAACCCTTATTTTCTGAAGCTCTGTTTTGTTCTGCAATAATACAAGCGTAACATCCCGAGATTTTCTAAAAGCGATCAGAAAAATAACAAGCTGAATCGGCTACTGAAGGTCATAGTAATAAGGTTATTAACTACATGTATTACGCATTTATTATTAATATCAATATTCATATTAATAAGATATTTATTGTAAGATCCTGGGTGTGATAGAACCGATTCGAGCAATGCCTATCGAAGATTATGACAATTACTGTCTTTTATATTAGATATAATTAATACCATTGGATTGTGTTAATGTATTGAATGACTAAATTGGCTTATCTAAATTTGTATAGACTCTTTCAAGCTAGAACAATTGCTTGAAAATTAATTAAAAGTAAAGTTAGCGATAACCGATTCTCGGACAGGTAACAAGTTACTGTAGGCCCATCAGCAGATGTTGAACATGATTCTTAGATCATTATATCGTAGTTAATTATGCAGCGTGTCATTGTATCACTGAACAATGTGGACTACTCATAATTACTGTAAAGTAACTGTGTAGATCGACTTCATTCTTATCATTCTCTTAGTGCACTGCCTACTGGAAGGTCCACGGTACATAACGCCTCCACTCATCTCTATCTTCCGTTTTCTATTGATGTTCACACACGAGTGGGTCTTAAAATTTTCTAACATGATATAGTACATACTATTATACTTGGGGGATATTTCTGTAATATCAGCCACTGAAATTGAGTGTTAAATTTTATCGCTGATGTATAACGAATTTATGCTAAAGCTTAATAAATACAGTGCCATCGCATTCTAATATGCACGTTTTTTATTAGTGAATTATAATACTCTGTGCTCGCAATACATTGATGGCCCGTCCAAATTTTCATTCTTAAGTTACGGGAAATATGATTAACATTTTCTTGTCTCTTGCCGCTTTATTTCGGCAACAGGAAATAGTTTTATTTTGGGATTCACAAATATAATGCAAAGTTTTGAGATACGAAATAAAAGCAATCTCACGCTCTTTCTCTCTCAATCTTTATCTAACTTACTTACTCTCTCACTCATTCACTCTCTCTCTCTTTCTCTCTCTCTCTCTCTCTGGTGTTTTTTTTTCAAACTATGGATTCAAAGCTATATCTTATTATACAGAGAACTTTATGACAATCAACGATTTCATCCTATCAAAGTCAAATTTTACCTGACGTGTTGAGGTCTTAACGAAAGTTTAACAATTTTCTTTATTTTAGTGCCACGCTCTGTTAGTCGAATAGGTATCTTAAGGATTTCAGTAAATGTCCTTACATCTCTTGAATAATTACTTCAGTCAGCTTTTTAGAACATATAGCCTACATGTAGTTTCGCTTTCGGTGTAAAGGTTTCGGATAAAAAATGTATTATTATAGTATGATATTCAACTTATATGTCATTTATAATCTCTCTAGTGTTCTGCCATTTAGCAGATCAAAGGCAAATATTCTTACTCACAGGCTGATTTCGCGCTCAATAAAGGGCACTCTTTCTAGTAATATAAGTGTAAAAATTCTGTCCGTATCTGCACGAGCTACTTGTGTCTCGTATCAAGAACTATAACAGCTGATAAAATAGCTGTGTCACAATCAGTTTAGATAAGAAAGGTCGAGAACAACAGTAATTAACAATAATTAACAGTAATAATTAACAGATTAACAGTAATTTCAATCGGCATGGACACAAAGTATCTAGCGCTGATCAGAGAGTAAAATCTCCGACATTCACTGGACTGGTTATGCGGAAAATGGACTAAATTGCCTAGCGGTGTAAACATTTTGTATTAAAAAGTGATAGATATCAACATAGTTGATCATTTCACTATAATGCGTGTTTACTTTTTTAGGATATATAATGCAGGTTCTGAGATTTCCTTGCTCACTATTTCATAAACTCAGAATGCAAAATTTTATATAATACTACATATGGAAAACCACTGAAACTATTATAACTGTTTCGATCTTTCAACATCCATAATTGTAATTGACAGTTCCGTGGCTTAATGCTATTCGAAGTCTTCCTTAGCGTTCTACATACATGCTGAAAGTAAAGCAAATTAACAGTTGCACTAGATCTACTATTAGCACTTCTAAGCATAGTCTAAGCATAGACAGTTATTGATTTAAAGATAGCATTTATCAGTGAATTCGACGTTATGATCTACATTCGGAGACCTGAGTTTAAATTCCAGATCAGTCAGTAAGGAACAGGCTAATAAGGGAAGATTATACTAAATTATATTTTTTCAGCATGAATAGATCCACTGACTAGCAACTATAATTCACAAGGTATCTATTCATATCCAATAAAAGTTTAATCACAGAAGTGAAGTTATGGCAACTATTTAAAATGGTCCATTGACAGCCTAACTGTGTTCGGATTAATGAAGAATCAATCAAACATCTACTATCGTAAGAGGCGATGGGGATTAAGCAAAAACTGAGGGAGTCAAAGATAAATCGCATCCGAATCCATATAAACCAGAAAACTGATGCAGTGTGATAAATGCAAAGTATTGGTAATGAGATCGACAGATTTGTCGATAGTGTGCTCTGTAGGAAAATTAAATTAGACAGTGAATGGGAATTTGTAGGCTACCAGGGTGCAAGATATTTGTTCGAATACTATTGAGTGATTGTTATTTGTTTATTACAAATTAGCTAAAATACACTATTATTATTCAGTGACTACAATGTCATTAAATGTCCAGCAGTTTTTATATGTTTTTATGCTCTTATTTCAAAAATTATTCAACCTGTAACCAAATTTAAACTTACCTTGTATGTTGCATTTGACATATTCCTTTTGACTTGTCTTGAATGATTTGAATATCTCAAGCGGTGTCTTATAACTCATGTTTAATTAGCTATTCCGTAGAGCTACATGTATGTTATGATTACATAAATTTTTTAAATTATACTTAATTACATTAAATTATATTTTTTATTTGTAACTTAAGTCTAATCCACATTGCTATAAAGCTTAACGTTTAAATTGCAACGCGTGCGCTCTTGCTTTTGCGACTATAAGTAAAGTCATTTGCTGTAGACTAAACAGTTTTCAAGTGTTGATATAAATAGCTCGGCTCTGCAATTTTGTCGGATCTTGAGATACACTGAATATACGTAGATTATACTAATAACAAGCTTAAAGTTCACGTTTCGTTACGTAATTTTTGACTCATCTGCAGTTTTGTTCGAGATGTGAGAAAAATCTAATAAAAGAAAAAAATCTAATATTGAAAATGGTGCGTATTAAGTTTCTTATTCTCAGAAAAGAAAACTGCTTTAAATGAGTTCAAAATTGTTTTGTCACGAGAGATGGATATTTGTAGAATTTGTACGTTGAACTTGTCTATGAGCAGAGCTCCTGGTAGACTTATAAAATGCATTACGTGTTACTTATTGTCATATCACTATTCTAGATATCTTTCTTCTAGACTTACCTTTTCCCACAGTAGACATAATCAATCTACCCTGACCATTTTTGATCACCGGACTGGCTTTCGTGTAGCATCTTACTTCTCCTCAGCACATTTCTTTTGCAGATTGGTCTGGGTGAATTGATCTGTAGTGATGTGTGCTGTGGGGACGTTCCTGACATCATCCCTGGATGAGGAAACGGACGTTAAACCTTTATTATTATTATAATTATTATTATTTTTACCCCGGTGTAAAGAACCTGGGGTTTGATAAAAACGATTCAAGCAATACGTGGTGAATCGCCGCCCGTCTACTCGAGGTCATCAATCGGCTTAGAAGAATTGTTGAAGAAGACTGCATTAAATCTTTGCAAAGTCATGGAAAGCCTTTGCCAAAGAAAAGATGTCTCTCGCTTATCGCCAGTTTGCTCTTCAATAAGTCTGCCTATGCCATTGATAAAGCCAACTCCTTCGGGATTCATCAGGCCCATGGTTTCAATGGCCACCGGAACAACTTCATATCCTAAGGACAGATCACGGCATTTATCCAACATCCTAGAGGCGGCAAGAACAGCAGCTCCACCGGCTGTGACTGAAGTCGTATTCAGGTAGGAGTTTGCCATAGTGTCAATGACCGTGACGTCGTTTTATTAATATTATTATTACTATTTTTATTTTTATTATTGTATATTCGTGGCTTTGATTATCATTTATCACCACGAACCGCTTGAAGAGTTTAGAGTTTATATTTCTTCGATTTCCAAGCTACCTGTAGGTACTATTAGTCATAGGCGTGAGGTATTGTTACACAGACAAGTTTCCTTAGAATCCCTCTGCAATACTCCAGCAACATCTGGCAGTGAGTGTGCTGCCTTCACAGGTAGCGAGTAGGTTGAGGTTAGAGATTGGAATCGAACCGAACCCGAATCCTGGTTTGAAGCAAGCCGAACCGAATCGAACTCCCAACATGTCGAATACTAACCGAACCTGAACCGAACAAAACTTTAATTTTCAACGAACCGAACTCTGGAAATTTACAAAATTTCCATCTCTAGTTGAGGTTTAGAAGATTGGTTACAAATTATACCGATGATTTTTTTATCTATATTGCGCATTTAAAATAAGAAAGAGCACAATAACAGTTTTTTAACAATTCGTAGTGAAAATAAGCAGTTTAATATTGATGCTAAATATTGAGAGTATTTATGTGCAAGTATTTACAGTTTACAAGTACAGTTTTATCCAGAAGCACGATAGGCTTAGAGTTCGACTGCGCATCAGCATATCAGCATCGGCGAGATTCAGAATAATGACTCATTCGCCATTGCAAGGAATGACTATGCCAAAACTGTCATTTAGGCTTTACGTCCAATTTCATGGGCGACAGTTAACAACTTGTTAGTTAATTAATCTACTTGACTAAACTTTTTAATGCAAATGTAAAATATGTTAGTCTCTGTTGCGGTCACTATTGAAGTAAAGCCAATCAAACTTATAGGTAAATAAGACTAAATCTTAGTCTAACGACAATTTAATTCGAACCTTAAACCTACTGATCCGCAGTCGACTACTAGCTACTATGCCACTGGCTCAGCTACGTTGCCCCAATATATTTCTGTGGTCGCTATTCGCCTAGTGACATCCGCACGTTGCGGCCACCATCTCGTCGTATTGTTTCAGAATCACGTTCTCGTCGTCGTCGAAATAGAGCAAGCTGATGGAGTAGAGTTTGTTGGGCACGCAGCACGGCATGTCCACGTCCTGAGCCGTGTTGAGCGCGTGAACTATGCTCTGTACCGTGGCGTGGTTTGTAGGTCTCTGACTCTGACCCAGCGGAAAATTGCACAAACCCTTGCAGTGGTTGGCGTTGTAGCCTTTAGGGGATATGATCCACCCGGACCAGCCGATCTTCTCGAAGTCCACGTACATATCGTGTCTCTGGCAGGTTCGTCTTCGCTTGCGGGGTATGTTTCGCTTCGATGTGCTGCGTTTAGCTCGACCTCTATTTTCAATTTCCTGGCTAATTTGCTGGTGCAGAATTCCTTCATCTACTGCTAGTGTTTCAAAAACATCATAATCCTTATCCGAATTTAGTGAGTTATTTGGGCTCATAATTACATCTTGTTTAGACTGAAATTCCGTTGATAGCGTCCTTGTTCTATTATACACTTTCGGATGATTATAACCAAACTCGGAGTAGTATAGATCATTTAAATCGTGACCCTGTCGAATTTTTAAGTTTTTCTTTCTTTCACGTCTCCTACCCAACGTTTGACGCCGTCTTCTCTTCTTCATTCCATCGACAAAACGCTCATGCACTGCTGGACTCATAAAATACTTCCGGCGTCTGAATACCTCCGGGTTGGCACCGGAAGCGTTAGACAGCAGGGATTTGCGATAGTTCTCGTTAAGGAACTGGATATACTGGGAGCGCCAAGCCGCAAGATTACTCTCAGCTGCCGGCGGGTTATAACTTTCGTCTTCATCTGTTATATCTGAAAAAGAAAGGCAATGATATATTTCTGGACATCTAAAAAATAAAGACTGCTATTTTACATTATTAATAGTACAAAATTCTTCGGCATTATACCGCTTCAAATGATTCTGCCTGAAAATATATGTATATACAAGTTAATTAGCATTTACTTTAAAACGAGTAATGGTTAATTAACATCTATAACGTAAAAAATGCTAAGCTAACACGTAGTCTGCATTGTAATGATTTATTAAAAATAATCGTTGACTTTCTGGAGGTAAAGTTATAGCAATCGTGTAGTAATGAAGATAATAAACTACTAAAGCTATGAATAATAAACCTTGAAATCTGTCTCTCTATCCCTGCCTCTGTCTCTTTCTCTCTCTCTCTCTCTCTCTCTTGCTCTAAGTTTCAGTGTTATATATATATATACATATATACATACAATGTATATATATATATATATATATATATATATATATATATATATATATACAGTATATCCCCTGCTTTCCTTTTCATAGTAACATAAAAGCTTTGAAATATTTTAGCTGTTACCTGTTACAATGTAGATATCAACCAATACATGTATGGAATGACAAACCAACAAGCAAGATTTATCTTAGCTTTCTATAGCTCTCCATAAATCCAGTAAAACAAGACTTGTTTTTATTTCAACTAAAGGACAAAGAACTTCGAAGAATATTGATATACCTAAACTAACCGAACACACGTCAAAGCATTTAACAAACAGCTTGTAGAAGAATCAGCATCCTACTATAAACTCAATTCAATGTATTTTATGACATTTAATTTCTTACATCTAGCATATTCAATGTACACACTCTTGTACCTGATGAGCGCGAAGAAGAAACCTTGTTGATGGCGTCAGAACTGTACACGACGAGAAGAGGTTGCTTGCCGGGGTTGTCGTCTGATTTCTGTATCAGCCTAATCAGAGTTCCGTTCACGTGACTGCCTTCACGTGACGTCAGAGTTACGAGAAATCCTGAAATAATTACGTACAGTGTGTATATGAGTGGCTGTCATTTATGTTAGTCTGTGACTCTATTAACACACATTTCTGCTACAATTAAGCAAATAGCGTTAACCTATCCACGGTATACAATCACTAATGAGAGCAGCTGTTTTCTAGGCTAATTTAAATAAAATTTAATACACTACACTGTATATGTAGAACATAATACACAAATACAAGTAAATAAAATGTCACCAGTAATTTTCTACTTTTATTTATTTCTTTGTTCATATGCATCCATTCTTTCTACGACTATTAATTTTTAGAAAAATGCACAAATTGACTGTTCTTTGCAAGGAGACTTAGAGCGTTTATTTAGATTATAAAAAAGTAAACACGCATTATAGTGGATATCTATCACTCTTTAAACCTTATTAAACCCACATGTTTAAACCGTTAGGCAATTTAGTCCATTTTCCGTGTATCCAGTCCTGTGAATGTCCGAGATTTTACTCTCAGATCAGCGCGGATGGGATTTGAACCCACGAGAGTTAAATTCACCTCAGGATCTGTCATTTAAAACTTCATGACGTTACCACTACGTTATTGCGCCATTCCATACTATATTATATATTATATTATATATTATATAATAGATCATATATTAAATATTATAGAAATATAAAGACGACTTTAAACTCTGAAAAATTCAACTTATTATATATTTACCAAAGTTAGATGTTGAGGAATTGACCCATTGGCGGATGGTTTCAGAAACTTTAAATATTTCCCAACCGCTTCCGTGTGACGTCACCTGACGCGACGTTAGTAGAACAGGATCTGGATCAAGATCAGCAGATGTTTGTGCTGTAGAACTCTCTCGCATCACCTGATATATCCGCATCTGTTGTTAGAAAACGTGAATAATTTATATAAAATTAAGATAAAATTAATATAGTCATTTCTTTATTCGTCATAAACAGTCACGATCAATATTTATCACACATCCGCACTTACACATACACATACACATACGATCATATACAATCAAAATACATTATAAGAAACTTAAATAGAGTTCTTGCTAATTCCAGCACTAGCATTAAACGCTTTGAAAATTAAATTCCCGCTTCTGCCATAAGACACTCTATTGTCCAGAACCAAAGTTTTAAAATATTAACGGTTATGTTTACAAAGTTTGAATGTCTTAATAGCGTAGGTGTAACGTCATGAACTTTTAAATGACAGATCCTGAGGTAGATTGAACCCTCGTGGGTTCGAATCCCAGCCGCGCTGATCTGAGAATAAAATCTCGAACATTCACTGGACTGATTATACGGAAAATGGTCTAAATTGCCTAATGGTTTAAACATGTGCTAATAAAAGTGATAGATATCAACATAGTTGATCATTTCACTATAACGAGTGTTTTTTTAGATAAGCTGAGCTAGATGTCGTACAAGTCTTACATAGACGAGGTGAGTGCTCCTTGTTTCTGCAGAACGAGTACCTCTGAGGCGCTGCCTGTAAAGATGAAGCTCAGCTTCGATAACTCGCTCTGAACTCGACATGTGAGATACGTTAAAATAGAAGTACATCTGCCTTTGAACCTCTGCAATCATAAAATTCAATCGATTACATTTTAATATTTAGAAAAGCAAATAATAAATTATTTGATCAATCACGAAAGCAATCAAGCAATCAGTCAGTCCGTTCATCAATCATTTAATCTATCAATAAATTAGTAAGTCAATTAATCAATTATAAAATGAATGAATCATTTTTTCATTAAACCAATGAATTTTATTGTTTTAAGGTTAAATGAGAATTTAGTTCAGAGTATCTTTGCCTAAAGACACCATTGGGTGTGATAGCTTGAGACGCTGATAATTGTGAATGTCAATTTTTAAGATCTTTCACTGCCATTGCAGATGCAATTTCACTGGCTGGAGCATAGGTTCATAGAATTATGAAATTAAGTATAAGAAGAGTTCAAATTAAACTTTCATCACATTCTGCAGCTCGCTCTGAAAAATCGCTCCAATTCTTCGAACCACATTCTCAATGAAGGAAAGGATGACCTGAAATGTGAGCATACCATTGAGTCTTTGGAGAGATAGAAAAGCCTAAAATGCTTCATGACGCATTTCATTCGTTGCCGTATGTCAATTTTTCTATGTCAAGTTATATCAAGTTGCCGTATGTCAAAGCTTCAATTCGTATTAAATGCTTGCGAAGACATAAACATTAAATTTACTCTTTTCCGAGTATCTCAACTTACCAATAAAATTAAGTAATGGTGACACAGTTAATGAACAAACAGAGGTTATATTTTCAGTAGTCTTTAATTAAAGCACTACTCAGCTTTGGTAAGAGCAACACAAGATCGTAGAATGCGCTCACCGGTTCATACATTTGTAAGGAATACAATATATGAAATACAAGAATAAAAGTTTATTATACACTGAACACTCTGTTGTCTTAGTTTCTGATATGATTGTGAAGAATGCTTTAAGTAGAACAGAATTTACCTTCATCATACCTTTGTCTGTCAATCCTCTAACAGTGTCCGCGTTGTAAGGACTCGAAGTCCTGCTGATTCCATCAGAATACGCCACGGCACTAAATAAATCCGTCATGTATTCCGGAGCAACTGATCCCGATTCTTTCACTGGATTCCGTTGAATTCTAGATTGAATATTTTCCAATCCTAATACTTTTGTTAAATGTTTCAACGCATCAGAGTTAGATCTTAATTGTTTTAGTCTCCTTTTCGCTGCATTCGGCTTATTTTGCCTCACTGGTTCTGACGAGGCCTCTACGTCAAGTTGGTGAATGTGAAGAATTATCCATGTTACCTTTAAAACCACCAAAATTCTCGTGATACGGATTCCTAGGAAAGCTATTTCGAAGCTCAGTTTGCTTTGACGCTTCGACGACAGCATTTTCTCGCTATATTAGTTCCTTGAAGATAAGTTCGTATGATAAATTATTTTTAGCGCCGACATTATAACGAGTCTAGGACGATATTATTTCACCAGAAGCTAGAAGTTAGAACCGATATTATCAGAAGTAGTTATCCTGTTCCACTAACCTTTGTACTACTTGTAATTTCGTGGCTATGCTACAGTTGCTAGCAGTACTGCACACAATCAGTAGTCTCCATGAGGCTTATTGGTAAATGTTTCAAGAATATTAATTTCCAGTTGTACATTAATTTACTTTTACAGTAGCAAAGCAAGTGTTATTTAGTCAACAGAAAAATGTTCGAATTACACACCGATTTCAAAATTCATTATATTGCACTTTAAACCGCTATACCTACGAAATATTATATTTAATTGATTTTGCTTTCTGTAGATCCTAAACTGTGGCGAGCTAGAGACGTCTAAATAGTTTTATTGGTCTGTTTTGCAGTGACATACTAGGCAACATGTGAGAATTTACTGAAGGGATTATAATAATAGAGATGCCAGACTGGGTAGAATCATACAGGTGTTCAGGTCTGAATGACTTGCACGTGCTATATTACTCGCGGTTTGGTCCCATATCCCTTCTCACCGTAGAAGGCCCCCACCACCTAATCAGGCCACCTGTTTTTTTCAAATATTTTGTCAATCTTCAACGTCGTAGTCGCTGAAGATTCTATGACATTTTGAAAACTTGAGAGTTACTCCGATTTCGTTTCAAGGAGAAGCCTGCTGTAAGAAAATTCAATACAGTTTATAGCTGCGAACATATTTTATTAGATTGAGCTTTCCATCAACACTTACAGGCTGCAGTCAAGAGATGAAGATTTATGGCATTCAGATGTCTACTAAACACTTTCAGAATTTATAGTAAATTCGAATCGTCAGCAAATGAAATTTATTACTTATCAAATGTATTGAATATAGACTTATTGTAGGTGTTAAATTAGGTTACTAAATCGTTGAGGCCACAAAATGTTTCGTAATGAGAATATAGCAAACTAAATTTAAGTTTAATGTCGATTTTTTGTCTCAACCTACACAATCTGAGACGCTTCGGACCGTAATACGTATAAATATCTCACTCAGTAAGAATGATATTTCTAAGGATTAAATTACAAGAGAGGAAACGATTTTGATTCAGTCCAATAGATAATATTACTTAACATCAATGTCGATCCAAAATAAGCTTCGCATACGGGAAAAGACTACAGTGACGTGTGATAGGCAGTTGAAAATTTAGTCATTGGTAGAATGGAGCTCAAATCAAGCTACTCTTGATCGGTTGTTCTCACGGAAGGCTATGTAGAATGAGTGTCGTACGGTTTATCTAAGGCTACAATATATTAACTAACAGAAAATCAATTAGGCACCTGCTTAATATCTAGGCAATTGTGATTAGTACAACAATATAAAAAAGTTTTGATTTAGTCATCTGAACTATTCGCTATATTATTAAGTAAATTGTAATTCTATTGCACTTCGAAATTATGGCTGCATACGAAATATCTGCAAGTGTATAATTTCTGGTGTGCAATGTAAATTTTTAATAGTTTAAATTACAATTTGACTGATAGAAAAATTGGTAGATATTTTTACTAACTTCAGACAATGACTGATTTAAACACTTTTACAAGTAAATCCGAGTGTAAAATCAAGTTATTTTTCTCTCAAAAGCCTACCAGCTACCTTGATGAGCACTGAATTTGAACCCTGCACCTATTTTGACCAGCCATCCTAAACCTAACCGATCCTGCCAATAGTTCATGCCCACTACTAAAGGCGCAATAACTATTAAAGGCAATATAAAGGGCCTTCATCTTATAACATACATTACTTTGCAGTTCTTACGCTAAAATGTTTGTATATTTGCACATGAAATTCGTCTGAGCGCCGAGCGTATTGGAGTTTCTCTAATTTGTTTGTTGTACGATTTGTCGAAGACGAGAGTGTAGTAACTTGACGCATTTTATCGTTTAGAGCTATCGCAGGTGTGAAGTTGTCTTTATATGGACGGAATAAACTACTGAAGGCTAGAGATTTGTTGACCCACCTTAAACTCAGGTGGTTCTTGTACAGGAATGAATCTCCATGCGGAAAGGGGGTTGGTTCACAAGCGAAAGTTTGTTAATTAAATTTATTGTTTCATATTTTTACAAAATCTCTCGCTTTCTTATATCAAGTCGTTTAGTTATTTTTGTAATTTACGTAATATAAAATATAAAATACTAACAAGAAATGTAGACACTCAAGCTTAACTTTCATTTGCACTTCAACACTATGAAACACTTCATTTTGTTTTACAATAAGATAAATACAGAATGTCTGAAAAGTTAGTCATTTGCTGCGGTGATTAGAAAATTACTTTTTAACGGTTTAAATCTCATCCAGCTGTGTGCATATTTATTCGTTGACTTCTAGGTCAAAAATAAAGCATTGCATTACAAAAATATCAAGTTGAATAGACATTTAAATTAATTAGTGTCATCCCTTAATATATACAACTTTACCTAACGTACTGGTTAAGGCAAAAACAATCTAAAGATATTGTCGATTGTAATATTCATGTACATATTATGTTTTATTTCACAACTAATATAATTAAATTTTATTACTTTAGTTTATATTGTCGAACTAATCTCTTCTATAATAGAAATTTCTGTCTCTCTATGTTATACACAGCACCTGCGTTTGACTAATATCTTATTTGAGATGCCAAACATTCTGTAGTTTTCAAGCATCATGCACTTTCAGTGCAGACTGTCACTCTAGAACACTTGTAAACTGCACTACAGTGAACGTTTAACTGAATCTAAGAGCATGATGGTAATAATGTTAATAATATACTTAAATAGAAAATTGTTAGATCGTAGTAGGTTGACCAAAGGAACAAGTGTTTCGAGTGCTGAGAAAGTTTTCGATTCTAATAATTAACGCAATAACGTTCAATAGAGACACAGAGACTATGGACTGAAATTTATGCCAAGGATTGTTTAAAAACAACTATGTAAAAGTATTGTAGGAAATTTTTGATGCGAAGACTATTTTGATTTCTGAACAGTATTTTACAAAAAAATTTATTTTTCTAATAGATTAGGGCTTTGGTTCTTTAACGGTCGATATTGTCATGGATGCAACATAGAATCCGCTATAATATTTAGTTTTTCAATTTTGTCATTTTGGCTTCTGAAACTATTGAATTATCAGTGACAAATTTCTCTTCTAGCTTAACTTTAAATGTTAAATCATCGGCTTAAAATAAAACACAACATATTTATGCGTTATAAACGCATAAATATGTTGTGTCATATAAAGATTTATATATATATATTATATATATTTGTTTATTATATATTATTATTATTATTATTTATTATATATATTATATATATATATATATATATATATATATATATATATATATTTGCGTGACGTCATGTGTTGACAGGACTGTTTATTTATTGATTTATAATAAATAAATAGAATTTTAATGAAATTTAGCGTCTTTAGTGAATAGTTTTAGACTTTATTAAGTATATTGGCGCACTATTCACTTAGTTAATAGTTCTATGTTATATTGTTAATCTGTTATATAGTTATTTTGTTGAAAAATCAATTTGCAGTTTTGACCGTTATTTTACCGCTATAGTTGATCCGTTACACGTTATTTTATATTGCTTTTAGTGTTTAAATTGTTAAAGTTAAAGTGTTTACGTTTTGATCGTTAGTTAATTATCGCATATTTGTATCATTTTATGTAATTTGTGTATAACTATATTGTAATTTATATTGTACTTTTTGCATTGTTTACAATTACTGATTTGCCAGTTTTGTAAGCATGTTTCGATCGAGAATTCCAGTTAATTCTCTTCGAAGCAATATTTCTCTTTGCTCTCTTAACATCCGATCCCTCTCTAACTCAGACCATATTATTGCTTTGCATGATTTGGCTGAGACTCACAAGTTTGAATGTTTTGCTTTCAGTGAAACTTGGCTATCCTCTATAACCACTCCTTCTGAGCTGATGTCTATTCTTCCTCCAGGTTATGATATGTTTATTGCAAATCGTGACTCTATGATATCTGGTGCTAAGGGTGGTGGAGTTGCTCTCCTACTAAGGAAGCCCTTTACCCTTCTTGGCAATGACTGTCATAAATTTTCTTCATTTGAAGCAATTTCAGTCACTGGTAAATTTAGCACATGTACTCTGCATTTTGTTGAAGTGTATTGACCACCATCTTCTTCTCATATGCCAAACCTTTCTCTCTCTTTTTATCGGAGTTTTCTACCCTACTCTCCTTCCTTACTACTTCTAAATCAGACTTTGTGATTATAGGGGACCTCAACATTCACTTTGATAATCCTCTTGATCCCTTAACTCAGTAGTTTAATACTATGCTGTCCTCTTGTAATGTTGTTCAACATATGAATGTTGCTACTCATATTGACAATCATACACTTGATGTTGTTATTACACCAAGTCTCTCTGCTATTGATCCTTTAAGTGTTACTATTTTATCTCACTCGCCGTCAGACCATTTTCCTGTTGTATTCACTTATAATCATGTTAAGCCAGATACTATTAAAAATTCACCTACTGTTTCATTTAGGTGTGTAAATAACGTTGATCTTGATCTCTTTTGTTCTGATCTTGAAAATTCGATTTTGATCAAGTCTCCTGCTAATGATCTTGATGAATTAGCAAAACAGTATAACACTACTCTTTCATCTTTACTTGATAAGCATGCACCTCTAACTACCAAGAAGCTTAGGAAATCTAACCCTTGGTATACTTCTGGTCTGAGAAAGCTAAAGGCTGCATGCTATAGAGCTGATAGAAAGTGGCGTCATACCCATTCCTATTTTTGGAAAACTGTTTCTAATTTGCAACACAAGATTTATCGTACTGCTAATGCTAATGCTAAGAAAGAGTACTACTCCTCTTTTGGTCAGTAAGGCTGTGAATATCAAGAGTTTATGGAAAACCTTTAATGATCTTTTACGTAGATCTATTTCTCCTTCTCTTCCTTCTACTCCTGTGGAGTCACTGCCTGAACAATTTTCCAATTACTTTGCAGATAAAATAAGCAATCTTAGAGAATCTATCACTCCAGCTTCTAACTCTACTCCTCATACTCCAGTAGAGAATCATTCAAAGATGAGCTTTCTAATTTCACTTCAGTTACAATTGATGAGATTACTAAATTAGTTTTAGACTCTCCAGCCAAACATTGTGACCTGGACCCTATCCCAACCTCTATTTTAAAGAAGTTATTCACATACTTGCTCCAGTATTAACATTGATTGTTAACCTCTCTCTCTCTCTACTGGAAAATTTCCTCGCGCTTTTAAGCGTGCAGATATTACTCCAAAAAGCCCACACTGGATAAGGAATCATTGTCGAATTACAGGCCTATATCTAATCTGTCATACATATCTAAGCTCACTGAAAGAATTGTTCTTCAGAGGCTTTCTACTCATCTCTCTTACAATGATCTATATAATAAGCATCAAGCTGCTTATACTAAGCATCATTCAACTGAAACGGTGCTTCTATCTTTGTGCAATTCTATTGTTAATGCCATGTGCACGCAACGCTTAACTGGATTATGTATGCTTGATCTTTCGGCCGCTTTTGATACCATTGATCACAATATTCTTCTGGAACGTCTTTCTTCCTAGTTTGGTGTTCGTGGAATTGTTCTTGATTGGTTTTCCTCCTATCTGACGGATCGTTCTTTTAGTGTGAAAGTGATGGAGTACATCTCTTCGCCTTCTCACTTAAAGTATGGTGTGCCTCAAGGCTCCGTTCTTGGTCCTATCCTCTTTAACCTCTATACAACACCTTAAGACTCTAATCTCTTCTCATTCTCTTGATCATGAACTATATGCTGATGACACTCAAATGTGCACTTGTTTCACCCCTAACTCCTATTCTAATGCTGAAACCCTCCTGCAACAAAGTTTTCAGTCTATATCCTCTTGGATGTCTGCTAATTTCTTGGCACTTAATCCATCTAAGACTGAATTCTTGTTGGTCGGGACACCTTAACAGCTTCTGAAGTTGAATGGGAAAACTATTTCGTTATCTTCGGGTATTAAAATATCACCTGTTTCTTCTGTGAGAAATCTGGGTGTTATCCTTGATAAACACCTAACCTTCCACGAACACATAACTAAAACTTCACAAGCATGTTTCTTCCATATCCCTGATTTTCGTCGAATGCGTCCATATTTGTCACGTGAGACAGCTGCTACAATTGGTGCTGCTCTTGTGCAATCGAAGTTGGACTACTGCAATTTCCTGTTTTTAAATCTCCCTGGCTGTGAGATTGATCGGTTGCAGTTTGTTCAGAATTCTCTTGCGTGAGCAATTTTTTGTAGTTCCAAGTACTCACATGATATGCATATTTTGAAGTCTTTGCACTGGCTAAAGATTAAAGAGCGTATCATTTACAAAACAGCTTCGTTGACCTATAAGTACATCACCATCCCTGGACAAACTTGTATGTCTCACTTGATTAAAGTGATGCAGCCTGCTGTTACTCGGTCTTCTAAGTTAATTACTCTTGTGAGACCTAGCTTACATTGACGCTCTAAGCTATCTAATCGTTCTTTCCAGCATGCTGTACCTCAGATCTGGAATTCTCTTCCATCCAATCTTCGGAAATCTTCATTTGAATCACATCAGCCTTTGCTTTCCTATGAGCAGTTCCATGAGCAGTTCCATAAGCAGTTGAAGACCTATCTTTTCCATCTCTCTTTTCCATCCAGTGTCCAAGAGCAGCGACCTGCGCCTAAACCACATTTTCTTTAACTCCCTTTACTTTGGACTGAATTTCTGGATTTTGGAATTTGCACCGCTTTTGGACCTTCTTTTTAGCTCGCCGGCTGGTTTTTGTCTCAATAGTGCTCGATGTTGTCATTGATGACTAGTTTGATTATTACTATGCTCATCTACCAAATGGTTTCATCTTTCAGCAGAATGGTACTCCGGCTGATGCATCTCGTCATGCACAGGATTGGATCAGCGAGAGAAACCCGGATTTCATTAAGAAGAATGAATGGCCTCCAAACTCTCCCGATCTAAATCCTATGGATTACTATGTCTGGGGAACAATGCTGCATCTCTATCAGAAACACTAGCCGAAGCCTAAAAACAAAACAGAACTGCAGGAAGTGATAAAATCAATCTGGGAGAGAGTGCCCCATGCTGGAATCAACAAGGCTGTCCTGGCGTTCCGAAAGCGACTGCTGTCCTGTGTATCAGAGGGAGGAAAGCATATAGAAAAGTCAGCAATGCTAGCAGATACAACGTGTTCTTTCTGAACCACTACAACGGCCCTTTTCAGGGCCAAAATAAAAATAAGATTAAATATAATTTATATTTACAGTACATTAAAAATTGGGGGTTGCTCTGCTGAAACTTGCATAACCGGGCAATCTATGTACCAAAATGGATGAAAATTGGTCACCCCATCAGAAATTAGTCCTTTAGTAATTGATAAACGTTTTATTGGAAAATATTAACAACTGCCTGAAATATTCAAACTTTTTGCAGGTGTAATCTTTTTTACTCACCCTGTATACATACAAAATTATACATACATATCCGTAGGAGGCTCCAACTATTCAATTTGCAGTTTTGAAAGTGGATGACCCTTTAATATGGCAACTTTCCAAAGACACAGAACGCCATAATACACTGATCTCTTTATAATTAGGAAATATACATGTAAATGTATAACACACCACACAACACGCATAGACAGAAAGCACTTTACAATATTACTTGAAGTGTTACGTTAATTTAAGGTTTTTGCCAACTTATAATACCAATCACCAGCGTTTGTTTCGCACAACCGCTGGCTCCTATAATCAGTAGGTTTTGTTCTACTTTTCAAAACGAACCACTATAAAATTGGGTTGATAATTTAGCAAATGCAGACATTTATAGATTTGTTAATTTTTTGGATTTATAAATTTACTCATTTTTGATGCAAGCATTTTAAAGGCAGGTATCTATAAATCCTCCTGTTCGTAAGAGTTCTTTGATATTTGCAGAAGATATTATTACTCCATTTTATTATTTTATTGAGTTTTCAAACCATGTTGTTTAAGTGGATATACTTCTTAACTCTTTCTTAATACTTATAAGGCTGAAATTAATTTCCTGCCTATTTTAAAACTTGCTCTCTCTAAGTGCACTGTCTACTGGCAGGTCCATGGTATATAACGCCTCCACTCTTCTCTCTCTTCCGCCTTCCTCTTTATTTCCACATATGAGTGGGTCTTTAAATCATCTAACATACCTAATCTCGGCCTGCCCCTGTCTCTATTTACTTCCATTCCACTTTCTATTATCTCTATTAATAGACCTTCCCTCCTTAGAACGTGTCCTATCCAGCTTTCCTTCCTATTTCTTAATACATTTATCAACTGTCTATCAGTGCCAACTCTCTTCCGAACTTTCTCATTTGTAACGTTCTGAATCCAGCTAATCCTCTCCATTTTTCTCCAAATCCACATTTCCAACGCCTCCAGATTCCTAATATCTTCCTTCCTTAAGGTCCATGTTTCACATCTATACAATAGCGTGGTCCAAACCAAAGTTTTCACTATCTTTATCTTTGTGTCTTTCTTTGGACTTTTTGATAAAAGTTCTTTTCTATTACTAAAGGCCGCTTTTGCTTGTGCAATCCTACTGCATATTTGCGTCTCACATTTCCCGTCATCGGTTATAGTATGACCCAAATATTTGAAGCTTTGTTTTATTATTTGTTCCAATTTCGTACCATTTATTGTGATATACTTGCTATCTATTTCAATTTCAGAGGCAGACTCGTTTTATAGCTTTTCGCTTTCTAAATTCAAATTACAGTATCAGACCCACTCGTTTTAGATAGCGGAACCCGCAACATTAAACATTATATTTCTCTCAAATTCACATACTTTGAAACTCATTTTGATTTAATATATTCGAAGTGAAATCTTCTGAAGTGTCGTCCACTAATTCAGCTTAGAGTGAGAAAGATGACGCTCAACCTTTACTAGACATTACTATTTATTTATATTCTACAGTAAAATAAAGTTATAATTATGAAATATCATATATCACTATTATTAATGACATCAAAACTGACCTTTGACAAATACACAGTACATTCATTATACACTAGGCAAGTCAATCAATACTAAATTAAATGTCCGCTTCAACATTAAACTGTGATAAAGATAGCATGGATAGGCCTACAAAACATTTACAATGGTCTTGACTTGGCATGAAATCAGAGAATGTTCACAAATTGTTTAATTAAATCCGCGCATCCTATTAATGTCTACCATTTAGTAGTCTTAAACGCAAGCAGTCTTACTGTTAGGTATATCAATTGCGAAAAACATTCAAACGTTATCTGTCGTAGAAGAATTTAGTTTATGTTCTTCTTCATTCAATGACATCGACACCGGTTTCTTCATATGCTGTAATAAAACACAAATTATAGTATTATGCGTATCCATGATTAAGTTTATTCATTTTTTAATACCGAAATTTTCAACAGTTATTCTGTTTTCCCAATCATGTTACCAGTAATGCGAATTACTAGAAATTACTCTCTCGTAAGCTCCCACGGGTATCGAATCTGATAACAGCCATCTAAATCTTCATAACATTTCCATCGCTCTACACACTGAACTATTGAGGCATTCAAAATTACGTCATTTTCAGAATAGTAACGCTAATACTAACGTCATTTTCGGAATAGATAAACTCGGTAAATATTTAAGCCACGTCTCGTGAGAAAGCCAGCCTTCAACATGAATACGACACTGGGTTATTGATGGCTTCATTTTAAGCATATTTAAAACTGTACTTATTAATATCGAACAAAGCAAATATGATCAAGGCTTAACTACTAGAGTTCGATCAGCTGATTCGAAGACTGCAATGTAGAGATTGATTGATTGATTGACTGCAATGTCGAGATTGCAAAGCTTTTTGCTATCGCTGCAAAACATCGAGTCTCTGTAATAGATAAAGTTGCTCAACAAGCTCGGCTTCTATACTCGTTTACTTACCAGCGTTTACTTACATTGCAATTTTAATACATAACTGATGCATAGTAAAAGCTACAGATAGGTTAACATCAGTTCAATTTCGCAAGTATACCAATTAAGGACGATCGAAGAGTTTTAATCCCGTACAAACTGATTCAAAGCGGAGAGAGAGGGAGAGTGTATGTCTATTTCAGAATCACACGCCACTATAATATTATATACAAGTTATACAAAGTCCAAAATAATATATAATATGTCATAACAGAATACATATTTCAGTCAAAATCACAACCAGCACATAATAAATAATTTGACTATTCTATCAGTTGTCCTACTAGCAGTTCCATGTATTTGATACCTAGAGACATACGTAGACCTAGATTATGCGGCTAAAGGTTCAACCTGTACAAGTCTATGAATACCTACTTTTGAGTGTCTCTATAGCGTAGGGGTAACGTCATGAAATTTTAAATGACAGAAATCCTGAGGTGAATTGAACTCTCGCGGATTTGAATCCCAGACGCGCTGATCTGAGAGTAAAATCTCGGACATTAAGTGGACTGGTTATACGGAAATTGGACTAAATTGCCTAACGGTTTAAACATGTGGTACTAAAAAGTGATAGATATCGACATAGTTGATCATTTCACTATAATGTGTTTTCTTTACCTTCATGTGTCTGGTGACTTTGGCCCAGATGAACTCCACCAGGCACACGAGAAGGGCCAGGGCGGCCCCCATGCTCAGCACATAGAACACACCGGCCACGTTGTCGAGGTTGAGTTCCTTCCTTCCTGTCGTCGTGTCTGAAAATGGCTGACATATCCCCCCTCCCCACCATCTGCGTATTGACGCGGAAGTAAATCAGCTCAAGACTAAATTAATAAAGGCTATTATGTATCGCTCACTGTCGATTGTTCTGCCAAGTGGCAGGTCCAAGGTACATATTCAGACTCAGTGTCGTCTTTCACGCTTCATGTTGAGCTCTTCAAAGATCATCAAGTTAATCCCGTCACAAAAGATTATGCTTTTGTAGCCTCTTGCTAAAGAAAATATGCCTTCCTCTAATTTTGTGTTTTGCCGGCTCTTACGACACATGCCGGTAACGGCTGGTAGAGTCATCTGTGTCTCGAACACAACACGGAACGTTGTGTCCTTATGTATCATTATAAATAGAACATTCTTCAAAGCGCAGATTTAAATGAAGATCCATATGAACTAAGCATCAGATATTAATTTACTGTAAGTCAACATCGTTTGGAGAGTTATGTAAATACATGTCAGGATAAGAGCCTGTGGGAAATTGTCCTGGAACCGTATATATATGATACAGTAGAATGTTTAATAATTATGACTATATGCTACTGAAACCTTTATCTCTGCAAATATATGAGCCTAGCCAGTAGCTTATCGGTAAGTCGTCAAACTTCGGATCAGAAGGTGTTGGGTTTCAAACCAGAACTCGCCCTTTACTGAAATATCTTCGAGACAGAAAAACTGAGCTAAATTTGGCTTGGGCTTTATCGTGCAATAATAAACGGCATAAACATGGTCTCTGTTTACTCAGTCGTCATCGCGTGTTTCTTTGGCGCCTGTTTGTGTAGAGTCTGCAAGTGGCGTCCATGACATTGCCTTATGGCGAGGAACTGGACTTTCAATTGTTATTGATTGATTGATCGATTGATTGATCGATTGATTGATTGATTGATCGATTGATTGATTGATTGATTGATAAACATACTTGTCTTCCAGTTGTTTCATTCGACCCTTCTCTTGCAGGCTCAGTATGACCATGGTGAGATCATCTCTGTAGGCTGCCCCAAGAGGAACCCCTATGCCGTATCCCTTCTCATCAAATGGGGTCCCTGTGGACCAGAGGTCGCACTCGTTCATCGTTATGTAGTCATTTATCGGCTGATCCCAGATGAAGGCGTAATCTTCATTTCTAATTTTTTCAATTCCTAGAATGCATTGAGCAAAATTCGTTGATTTTATTCATATGGCAACTACGAAAAGCGAAAGTTTGAAGTCTCTTTCATTACATCAAGAAATCTTCAAAATGGTTTGGACGATATCTGCTATTGAATATTTTATTGTTTAAAATTTTGTATTGGACTACTACACATACAGAGGCCAACGACCACTATAAATGACACTAAATATGTTACAATTTCACTTCTGCCCTAATGTTTAGAAATAAATAAAATATAATCACCGGCAGAGGCAGAGGCAGGCCGAGATTAAGTAAGTTAGATGATTTAAAGACCCACTCATATGTCGGCATGGAGAGGAAAGCGAAGACAGAGAAGAGTGGAGGTGTTATACATGTATACCATGGACCTGCCAGTAGACAGTGCACTAGGATAGAGTTAATCATTATGCATGAAATAAAATAATTAAATAATTAAATACTGAAATCAAACTATTTTAATTAAAGAACCTTGCGCGGCGTTGTCGACCATGGAGTCCGGGCTGATGGTGTTCATGAAGGTCCACATCTTCTTGTACACCTCGACCTGTGAGCTCCTGAACATCGAGTGCGCGTAAGTGTTCTTTACAGTGCCATACTTAATCTTTCTCTGCTGTGCCAGATCCGCCACGCTCTTTATTGGTGTGTCCATCTTAGTGACCGTTAGAAATCTGCAGCATACGAGAATAAAATGTACATTTCTCTCTCTCTCTCTCTCTCTCTCTCTCTCTCTCTTAGTGCACTGCCTACTGGCAGGTCCATGGTATATAACGCCTCCACTCATCTCTATCTTCCGTTTTCCTCTTCAGGTCCACATACGAGTGGATCTTTAAATCATCTATGACATTTCTTTTGATATACCGTTATTCTTGGAGGATTCTGCTTATGACGAGGTGGGTCCACTGTACTTTCCTCAGCGTTGACTAACATTTACAGGGCAGGGGTGTCATTCCCTGAGAAAACAATCCTGTTTACCCATAATGTACATTTCGATTATATTTATTTGTTTACAATTAGAATACACTTTTACATTCAACAAATATCAGCAAATTAATCGGAGAAATTTCATAATAATAAATTAATAAATTTTACTTTTCTATTTTCTTCTTATCATTTAAATTAAAATTGAAAGCGTCAGTACGCACGCTGCTAGATTGGCCGTGTAGGAGCTCACGATGATCATACCAAAGAACCACCAGGCCATTGAGAGTACTCTCCCCGACAGTGTTCTGGGCACCATTTCTGTCCCTGGTCCCACCAGAGTACCGTACGTGAAGAACAGGCTCTCGTGGAGGTCAAATCTCTCCTCGGCGTGTTTGCTGTTTGGACTCAGTCTGTCCATGGCAAAGAGCAGGAAGCCTATGCAGAATATGGCGGAAATCGTCAACAGCCAGACGTTAGTGGAGAGGGGCCAGAGGAACTGGAAAGCTGAGGTTTTTGCTGTTGGTTTCTTCATGAGGAAGTTGAATTGTTTCTGCTTGAAAGGTTTCGTGAAGTCTACGGCTTCCTCTCTCACGGCGGTGATTGATATGGCTCCGAGACACATGGAAGCGTTCTGCGCGCGATAAAAATACGACAGACTTATATGTTTACATTAGTCTATATTTATAAAGGCAGAGTTTGCTTACAGTTTCGCTTTCATTAAACTTAGTTGATATTATAATTTTTGTCATTTTTACTCTAGGCGTAAAATGTCCGTGGTTTGATAAAAACTATTTGAAAAATATGTACCGAATCGCCGCCCGGCTACTCGAGGTCATCTAGCTTCTTAAAGAATTGCCGAAGTAGACTGCATTAAATAACAAAGTGTTATTACTGTGAGTATTATTGGTAGCAGTATTATTATAACCATTATTACTATTATGAATTATCATTAATTAATTATTAATTTTTCGCATTGCTTCTACTAGTTTCTTTAATGTCACTCGTTTCTTAAAGCGTTATAACGCGCAATAGCTTTGCGGTCAGGGTCTAAATTTTAGATAGAATAATAACAAACACAATCATGTAGATGCATTAATTTACATTTTTAGAAAATAGATATAATTTGTATTATATAAATTACATGTTGTGTGCAATGTATTATATTATTTTTGTATTTTATTAAGTTTTAGTTGCTACAAGTCTAAACGACTTCCTGAACCAGTATAATTAAGTTGTATATTCAGGAAATTAAATGCACAATACCAATATTATTACTTTAATTCCAATAAAACAAGATCTTAAATATATTCAACACCTAAAGTGTGTAAAGGGCGAAATAACACCCGTTGGCACATTTCCGAAAAAGACAGCTGGACCTACATGTAACATTGTAAATCTCACAGATTAAGTACTGTAGCACATTCTGTACAACAACCAGGAAAATTAAGTGAGAGAAAGCATTGTTAATATTTGTATATAAATGTTTAAAATGGTTTAAAAATTGAGAAATTAAGTGTAGAAACATAGAGTATATTGCAATAAAGTACTCTCAATTGCTATATGTTTAGTTGACGGCTTTTTTAAATTGTTTCAGGATAAGAAATACAATATATAAATTACTGAGACTGTAATGAAACAACTCTTGCAGCTTACTTATGACAAAATCAAGCGCTGAATAGGATCGAGAATCGTAATTGAAAGTTGACTACAGAGACAACAACAAATTAATAAGAAAAGGAAAAAGCTCCAATATTGTCAATAGCCTACCCCAATCATAAGTTCTCTAATCATGCCATTCCATTCTCCCTGGTCGTTCTTAGATCCGTAGTTTCCATCAGGTGAAGGATATAGCTCATAGGTAAATTTCAATTCTTTGGCGATCTCGTCAATCATATCATATAGAAATCCGTCATACCGCAGATTACCCTCCGCATTCTCGTGTCCTTTTCTCTTCATCATAAAGGGCGGATCCTGCAAGAGTAGAATTGGAAATATCAGCAAATTAGTTTTCTTTTCTACCAAGTTTTCCTTAGCTAGGTTTATACAGTTGACCTGTCACTGTCTAATAGTAATTCGGACTTAATATATAACACACGTAGCCTAGAATTCTTTTGATTAAAAAGACAGTTACCTTTCATTTTACTAAACAGAACTTAAATTAACAATGATTCATAGAGCAATTCTCATGCTTAGCCTATCTCAAAAATATTCCTAACTACAGTTGTTTTGACAGATTGAAAACTTTTCTTTGAGTATTAACATAAATGAAATGAATCTGCCGTTATTAGCCACTAGAAATTACCCATCTTTTATGTCGTCTTTTATTTTAGCTATTATTTATATTTTCTCTTTATAGACGAGTATAGACTCTAATTGATTAAAATAGATTATAATGAATTAAATTTATTATATTATTATATTACGGGTAAACAGGACAGTTTCCTCAGCGATTGACGCCCCCTGCCCGGTAAATGTCAGTCAAAGCTGAGGAAGGCATAGGGGGCCCACATCGTCAAAAAGCATATCCCCACAAGAAAATAATGCATATCACGACAAAAATAAACGCCCGCAGTCCCGTGCACCCCTTAAATGGGGCGGGGGTGGTAAGAATACCACGGCCAGTCGCACCTTGGGTGCCTCACAGATATATCAGGAGGACATTCCATGCGCCCCAAAAGGATAAGTGTGGGCACATGGAATGTGAGAACTATGGGAGAAAGGGGAAGTTAGGAAATGTAAAGAGGGAAATGGAGGAAGGGAAAATAAATGTCCTAGGGATGAGTGAAGTAAGGTGGTTGGGAACTGGAGATTTTATAAGTGATGGGTACAGGGTTATATACTCCGGAGGAGATAAAAGGGAGAAGAGTGTGGCAATAATATTGGATAGAAATTTAAGTGAATGAGTAACAAAGGTTCTTCAGTGCAGTGACAGACTGATGTTAGTGCGTGCGGATCAAAGCAGATCCAGTAGCTGAGCTGTTTATCCAAATCTACATGCCTACATCAGCCTCAGAGGATGAGGAAATTGAAGCGATGTACGAAAAAATAGAAGGAATGATTAAAGGAGAAAAAGCCACAGATCAAGTGATAGTTATGGGGGATTGGAACGCGGTGGTGGGTGAAGGAAGAGATGGAAATGAAGTTGGGGAATATGGTCTACGAAAAAGAAATGAGAGAGGACAGAAATTGGTTGACTTTTGCAATAGAATGAGATTAGTGGTGTCCAACACATGGTTCATACATGAGAAGAGAAGGCGTTACACATGGAAGAAATCAGGAAGCACCGGAAACGAGGGAAGATACCAGTTAGACTATATTCTGTTAAAGCAACGGTACAGGAATAGTGCGAAGAATTCAAGGGCTCATTCAGGAGCCGATATTAATTCAGACCACAATCTAGTAATAGTAAAGGTATGGCTTCAGTTGAAGAAAATACTTAAGAAGAAAAGCAGTAAGAGATGGAATTTGAACGGATTGAACGAGAAAAGAAGTCAGTTTCAGGAAGCAGTGGAAAGAAAAGTTAAGGAAATGAAGGACTACGAAAGAACAGGGGTAAATGAAAGATGGTGTCAGCTAAAGGAAGCTATTAAAATAGGTGCAAAAGAAGTATATGGCGTTCTTAAAGCAAATACAGCTAAAACACCTTGGATCACAAGCGAGATGCTTGACAGAATGAATGAAAGGAGGAAATGGAAAAGTATTGACACCAGTTATGACCGAAGGAAATATAGAAGCTTAAACAGTGGGCTTAGAAGAATTACAGACAAAGCAAAAGATCATTGGTGGAGTGAAAGGTATGATGATTTAGCAGAATATGATAGACGAGGGAGGTCGGATCTATTATACCAGGAAGTCAGGATATTAACAAGAACCGATAGGAAAAAGAAAGGAGATGCAAAGAACATAATGGGTAAAGATGGGGAATTGAAGACAGATCTGGAAGAAGTAAAAGAAAGATGGAGAGAATATGTAGAGGAATTGTATGATAAGGCTGGGAAACCAGTTCAAGAGGATTTTAAAATAGAAGAAGAAAATGTCATAGAAGACGATAAAAGGGGCCCCGATTTAATGAAAGAGGAAATTTATTCTGCAATTAACAGTATGAAGAAGGGGAAGGCAGCCGGAATAGATGAAATCCCAGCAGAATTCTTGAAAATGTTGGAAGAAGAAACACTCAAAAAGTTAATGGCGGTATGTATGGAAGTGTACAGTACAGGTATTTGGCCAAACGACTTTACCAAGTCAGTGATGATTCCAATTCCCAAAAAAGCCAATGATGTGGAGTGTTCGGATTACAGAACAATCAGCTTAATACCTCATGCATCGAAGATCTTATTAAAGATAGTAAATAATTGCATTCAGTCGAAAGCAGAGATGATACTGAGCAAGACACAATTTGGTTTTAGGAAAGGATGCGGCACAAGAGAAGCAATAGGTGTCATGCGGGTTCTTTGCGAAAGAAGCTTAGAATATGGAAATGACGTTTTTGTATGCTTTGTAGACTTCGAGAAGGCCTTTGACAGGATTGATTGGATAACGATGATGAATATCTTAAAAAGAATAGAAATTGACTGGAGAGATAGAAGACTAATTTTGAACTTGTACATGAATCAAAGAGCAGTAATCAAAACCAACAAGAATACTCAGAAGAAGGTGAAATAGGACGTGGAGTAAGACAAGGTTGTAGCATTTCGCCGCTGCTGTTTAACATTTACGCTGAGGCAATGATGGAGGAAGCCATGGAAGATTGGAAGAAGGAATAAAAGTAGGAGGGAATTTGTTACAAGATGTACGATTGCAGATGACCAAGGAATGGTAGCGGGCAGCGAGATTGGATTGTAGAAGATAATGGATAGGCTGAATGATACGGCCCTAAGATATGGCATGAAGATTAATATAAAAAGACCAAGGTTACGAGAGTGTCCAATAATAAAGGTGAAGTTAATATCACAATAAATGGTACGAAATTGGAACAGGTAAGTAGTTTCAAATATTTGGGTCATACTATAACCGATGACGGGAAATGTGAGATTGAAATAGGCAGTAAGATTGCACAAGCAAAAGCGGCCTTTAGTAGTAGAAAAGAACTATTAACAAAAAGTCTAAAGAAAGACACAAAGATAAAGATAGTGAAAACTTTGGTTTGGACCACGCTATTGTATGTATATGAAACATGGACCTTAAGGAAGGAAGATATTAGGAAACTGGAGGCATTGGAAATGTGGATTTGGAGAAGAATGGAGAGGATTAGCTGGACTCAAAAGGTTACAAATGAGGAAGTCCTGGAGAGAGTTGGCACAGATAGACAGTTGATAAATGTATTAAGAAATAGGAAGAAGAGATGGATAGGACACATTCTAAGGGGGGAAGGTCTATTAAAAGAGGTCATAGAAGGTAGAATGGAAGGAAAAAGAGGCAGGGGCAGGCCGAGATTAGGTATGTTAGATGATTTAAAGACCCACTCACATGTGGAAATGAAGAGGAAGGCGGAAGATAGAGAAGAGTGGAGGCGTTATGTACCATGGACCTGCCAGTAGGCAGTGCACTAAGAGAGAGATATTATTAGCATATCATGTATCATTTTTCTGCATGTGTCCTATTCACGAATAGTTCAACCTTAAGCTGCACATTAAGTAAGAGACCATTAAGCAAGAAATGAGGAAAGCAAAAAGAAACCACTTCAGGTGCCATTATTCCCAAGCTATAGATTACATTCAAGTACTACACATTCATACTGTAAATAGTAATGTTGCTTTCGTAAATAGTTGCTGTGCTTCTTTCAAATTTATAATTTTTTTGTGCTGTGAATTTAATGTAGGCCTATGCTATCCACTTTTGTTGTCACATCATGTAACTTTTACGAATCTCGTTGTAAGGTAGAAACCTTTTTGAGAAAGGATAAACGTTTTGATCGATGGAGTGCAGTCTTTGGACGGAAACATAATGATTGTGAATAAAAGCTGGTAAAGCTAAGGTTAACGTGAGTTTCCTCACTCGAAAGCGATGTCAGAGACGGGCGAGCCCGGGATTTGAACCCTGCACCTACTGATCCGCGGTAGAATATCTTACCGACTTCGCCATTGGCTCCAGCCGGGGCGAAGAGTTTGTACCTTGGACCTGCCACACGGTAGAGCGCTAATCAGAGCGAGAGAGAGATAGAGAGAGAGAGAGAGAGACGTGGCAATACCGTGAGTATAGTGACAATCCTCACGTTGCTACCCAGTGACGTCACTCTCCTCGTGTATGGAGGATTGGACATGTTACGAGGCAGTGAGAGGTCCAACCTTTCCTTCAATGTGGGTCCGGCTTGCTGCCATTCTCCAACCTTCACAACGATACGTTGCACAATTAATTTAAACAATTAATATTAAGTATAAACTAATAAGAAATATTACATAAACTAATCTTACTAATATTATGAAAGATTACGTAAACTAATAAGAGAGTTCGCCATGATTGTTGGAAATTATCTGACTAGTTTAGGAATTATTGCAATAAAGTGCGAAATTAGTGGAATTTGTCGGTTAATTTGTAGCTGAATTTAATTAAAGATTGTTGCAGAAAATTGCATAGAATAGAAAAATTAAATGACAATTTTAATTATAACATTCGTAGAGAGGCTTAAAAGTTTGTATTAATGTTGACAAATAATATTAAATCTGAACACGTTAGTACTGCTTTCATAATAGCCTATCATACTACACGTATGCATTAATTAATGATAAAATTATCTTTGATTAAAGATTCATTTATTAATCATAATAAGTGATTTATTATTTTAATTCATCTACCAAGGGCATTTAAAAAGAATAATAAAGTCGATATGGTTGTGAAATTCTTGAGTAAAAGATGTAGATTAACTTTAACGTTTTACTCAGGTAATTTTACTCATGCATATCATAAATGTAACTGTCACTAATGAAGAGAAATGATTATCTACAACCGTATGGATTATATTAAGGTACCTAGACGGAGTGAGAGTTAAAGAGGGACAGAGAAAGAGAGAGAGAGAAAACAGAGGGGAAGAGATATAGGGAGAGAGGAAGAGAAAGATAGAGAGAGAGAGAGGAAAGAGAGAGAGAGAGAGAGATAGGTAATGAGAATCTCAAAAGGAGGGCGAGTAGGAATAAATATTTATATAAACACATTACCCTATATTTTAGTTATACTTTACATTTTAGGTCACATCTATTTTAGTTTTCTAAAAGACTTGGCACCCACTCTTAAAGTGGTTGTTTAAATTGCCATTTGCATTGGTGAATCTTTGTTCATAAATTAGTAACTAATCATTTGATAATTGAATCAATTATTTAGCTGTTTTGTTTAAGCGATTCTATTATAAATCAACATGTAGAGTAGGCATACAAACCAGAGTCAATCCATACGGTGCAAGGGACTTTATTCTAAATGAAACATTTTTCCTTGCTCCAAATTCATCGAACTGGATCAAACCACTTTTACCGGTAGTAACACTCTAGCATTTAGCAAGAACACAAGAATTATGTTTGAAAAAAATTAGTGGTCATAAACGAAGAGATGTAATATTAGAAAATAATAGAAAGTAAAATAATAGAGCATATATTACTTTAATAATAACATAATTATAACTGCAGTGATAAAATTATTACGATTGATAAAATTATTTGCTTATTTGCATACATGTAAATTACGTTTTACTACTTATTTAAATTTAATTAATATTTCTAGATTAAGAACTTCTATGAAAAAGCACATATCAAGCAAGAGTAGATTTACTTCTATGGAGTTTCAAATCTGTGTTAATAAAATTAATGAAACCAATTATTGTAAATAATTAATAGAATGCGACAGTTTATTTTGAGCTTATCTTCCAGTGTCCCAGTAAATATATCGAAAGTATGAAACAAAATATATGTTGTATATTGAAAGAAATTTCCCTAGTTAAACTAGTAATGCATCTACATCAAAGAAGATATAAAATGCTTACAAATGCTTCAATTAGAAGTGCCACTTAGTATTCGAACTCAATAATTTCTGTGTTACAAGTTCTGAAAACTAATATATATACTATATATTATATATATATATATATATATATATATATATATATATATACATATTTATATATATGGCGTGACAGACATAGGCTTGACATTGTTCGAAATTTTACTAACATTTCTCAAAGTTTTAAGAATTTCTGGCCCAGACGCAAGGTTAGATCCAACTTTAAGTTTATCTGCGATGGAGGAGACAATAGTCAGTCCATCTGAGATCATGATTTCCTCAAATTTCTTTCCATAAACCCTGGACGAATTCAGCGAATCCAAGTCGTCCAACAGCAGGATGGCCGACATATTGACTTGCGTGTCTCCATAGTCGGTGTATTTAGCATAGGTTGATGGCTGCAATTATAAGCGTTTGCATAGGCCTAAGTATTATTTATCTTGGAGACACCACGATTTAAATTTAGAAATAGATTTCAAAAGAGCCTTATACAAATACTTAATGAAAAATGAATTGATAAACAAAAAGGATTTACAGAACTTAGCGAATTCAAAACTAAATATCGGATGTGATATCGATTTAAAATCAGCCACAAAACGTAATAATAGAAGCTGCTAGTGCGTCCTTTTTGCTGTATACATGGCATAACGCATTTCTTCACGCAGGTTTTCTTGACTGACCCATTTTGGAATTTTCGTAATTTCCTCTTTCGTTTCCAAGAGTATAAGTGATTTTTGAGTCTAAATGTTAATTTAGCCTCAAATGAATGCTTTTCTAAAGTTTTAAATTTCATTCTACATGTAAGCGTCCGTCAGATACACTTCTGACAAATAGCAAAAATGTTTCATTATTTTGAATTAGTTGTCATGGACCTGTTAATAGACAGTGCACTGAGAGAGAGAGAGAGAGAGAGAGAGAGAGAGAGAGAGCGAGAGAGAGAGAGAGAAATGATACAACAAACATTTGATCACTGTGGAAAAATTACTGTTAACTACATTAAATAATAATTAATTTATTAATGATAGAAATATCTGAAATATAATGCTTACCAGATTAGCAATGGTCCAGGAATATTTACTTGACATCATACTCAATCTCATCGCCTGAAACATTATTTTAAACAGCGCATACAGCACAAATATTTTAAGAGCACTGCGTGCAGGTTACAGAGTTAAACTCTGAATGGTTCTGTTTTAATTGTTCGTTAGATGATTGATTAATTGTAACTTTCTTTTGAAAAGCGAACAATAATGCTATGTCTGGTGCATGGCTAACTTGCACTAGTGACCGCTAACATTAGAATTTGTTTAGAATTAGCAGCATCTTACAAACTATCTTACGTTCCAATACAATGCAAAAATTAAATACATTAATATTAATAAAAAATTCATTAAAAAAGTTACGGTTAACGTCAGTTTCCTCACTGGAAAGCGATGTCAGTGACGGGCGAGCCCAGGATTTGAACCCCGCACACACCGATCCGCGGTCGAGTAACTTACCGACGTCGCCACTGGCTCCAGCCAGTGTAAATATAGCCATTAATATGGTGGATGCCATTAATATGGTGGATGCCATTAATATGGTGGATGCCATTAATATGGTTTATAGTAAATATGACCATTCAGCCAGCCATTAATAAAAATAATTCTCAAATGTTATGATTACTGAACGGTACCATGTTGAAGACTCTATCGAGCAGATCTTGGGTGCTGCAGACGATCAAGACATATTTAATGTTGAGTTGTCTGACAGTCAGCAGGGTTTCTCTGATCGAATGGTCATCGGCCATGGTTTCAATTCTCCACCCCCTCACAGTGTGGGGAGGGTCAGTCTGTGGTCGGAGTCCTGAAGAGTACTGTGACGTCATCATCAGCTCTCCCATCAGTCTTAAGCCTGAGATGTATTAATGTTAAATACTGAGATTCTACTAGAAAGACTAATCAATATCTCGAAAAGGAAATAAAAATTAAAAAAATATATATATAAATAATAATGATAATGATAATGATATAAATTTTCTATCATGATCATGTAATCGTTTAAAATAACAGTTTTATAACAAAATGCCATATATAATGTGCTATTATCAAGGTAATTTTAATTCGAAGAAATATTACCAATAAGTAATCAAATTATTTTTTTAATTAATAATCAATCAATAAGAATTTACGTCCGGTTCCTCGCAATAAGGCAATATCAGGGACGTCAGAATTGTGATCTATGTAAAGTGGCTGAGGGTTATTGTTGCAGATCCAGGATGTCAGCCGTGATGGCGCCACTCTACATGTATATTATTTTAGAGACTGCAATTAGACAATTCTAGATATCTTGATGTGCCAGAAATTGTGCCAGGATCAAACAGTGCCTCCTAGCATAGGCAACCATAGGCAATCATCCAGTTGCGGATATATGGTTACTTAGTTGGAAAGAACTATTTGCTTCATTGCGGGATCTTGTTTTGAGTCACTTTTTATTCTGGAAATTTCACTAAATTTTATTTGTTTCCTAGGAATATGTTTAGCGTTAGGATAAAGGGTAGGGGTTACGGTTAGGGATAGTTTAAAAAGTTAAATTAAAATTTCAAATTCCCGCGATGATGTAAACAAACCCCCTCCGTGATGCAAATACTTCTGTCCAATTAAGTTACCATCTAACCGCAAGTCAATCGTCCACCTGCGTAGAGCCTGTCCTCAACAGTTATTCAGTAAAGGAAAGACATCTGACGCTGCAAGAGCAAGAAGCTGATGAATTAGACTTGATCAAAACAACATAGAATGAGGGCTCCTCAATTTTTCGAAGAATGTTAAGTATTATGATGGGGACGTCCTTGACATCATCCTTGTATGAGGAAACGGACGTCAAACCTTTGTTATTGTTAATAATTTGTGATAAGAAAATCTGTAAAAGATTAGATAATTTGAACATGGGCTTCTTACACTGCCTACAATGCGATACAAAGTTTAAAGAATAACGAATCCCCTGACCCTGACCGTGTACCTCCAGTTGTCTATATGAAATTAGCTTTTCCATTATTATTCCCTCTCTCCGTATTATTCACTAGTATTATGGACACAGCTAGCATACCACCTATCTGGAAAACTTCTACAACTGTTCCTATATACAATAAGGTCCATCTGCTATGCAAAGCAACTACAGACCAGTATCACTCACATGTAACATCTCAACTTTTGTAAAACCCTCATTAAAAACAAGTAATGGAATTTGTAACTAAAAACATTTAACTTCTTGTTCTCAACATGGCTTTTTGGTTAACCGCTCAACCTGCACCAATCTCATGAAACTTACACTGATTACTGTGACTCTCTGGCTAAAACTCAAGATATTCTGGTTGCTTTACAGATTTCTCACGCGCATTTGATAATGTTTGTGCAGCGAAATGAATTCATAAATTTGAATGTATGGGTATTTCAGGAAAACTTGCAAGTTGTATTAGTGCAATGCTGACAGATAGGTTTCAAATTACAAAATTAGGCTCCTAATATTCTACTAGGCCTCCAGTTAAAAGTGGTGTTTTACAGGTTAGTATTCTAAACCCTATTATGTTTATCCTCTATATAAATGATATTGAAAGATCTTTGCCTAAGTCTGTCGTCGCCAAGCTCTTTGCAGATGATTTAAAAGCTTACATTTCCATAGACAATTCAGAATGTTTCCATGATTTCTCGTCAACTTCATAGATAAGTGGTCAAAAGATTGGTAACTTCCATTATCTACAGACAAATGCAGTGTAATGAGAATTAAAAAACGGAATAACTACAACTACCCGAAAGTTTTTCTATCTGATGCTATGCTTGGCATGACTGACTATGTCAAAGATTTAGGTGTTATCTTCTACTCTAACCTGGGTTTTGCAAGTCATCTCGACTCAGTAATTAGTAAAGCTAAGCGAAGGATCTATCTTCTTCGCAAAGGCTTTTTATGCAGGGATGGTAAGGTAATAGTATTCGCTTATAATACCTACGTGCTGCCTATTCTAGATTATAGTTCACCCTCTACACTAGGGCGCCCTCTACACTAATAGATATCTAAGCCTGCCTTAAGACTATCTTAAGACTGTAATCTGTTCAGCGATCTTTCACTGAAGCTTGCTGACCACCTATCTTACTCTGAACGTATTGCAATCTGCGACTTTACAAGCTGAAGAATATCGGCTTCAGAAAGCAGACCTTGTATTGTTTTATAAAATAGAGAATAAATTTATAGAGGCTAAATTAGAGAAACCCTTAATTCCCCGAAACTCTAACTCACGTGGGCAAAGTCGTCATTTTATGCTACCTAAGGTTTTATTTTATGTGCTTCAATGTTACACTGCTTTCCTTTTTTATCGCTCCATCAAAGTGAGGAATTCCCTGTCTGAGACGATCATATCTGCTAAGTCACGTACATCTTTTTAGGAGTAGCCTAATTTCAGTGGTTTTATCCAAATTTTTTGGTTTTCAAATAGGTCTTACTCGATAAGGAAAAAAATATGTTTAAAACTCAGTTCAATATATATGTTAATGCATGAGTAAAATTACCTGAGTAAAACGTTAAAGTTAATCTACATATTTTACTCAAGAATTTCACAACCATATCGACTTTATTATTCTTTTTAAATGCCCTTGGTAGCTGAATTAAAATAATAAATCACTTATTATGATTAATAAATGAATCTTTAATCAAAGATAATTTTATCAATAATTATTACAAAATATGTTATTTCAGTTCAGGGCTTGTAATGTTTACACGTGATGTTAATATATTTTTAGTAAATAAAAATGTCGAAGACGCTCTCATTTTATTATAATAATCACGCTTTTAGAATTTTTTATCTCTATCTCTTAGTGCACTGCCCACTGGCAGGCCCGTGATATATAATGACTCCACTCTTCACTGTCTTCCGCTTTCCTTTTCATTTCCATATACATGTATGAGTGGGTCTTTAAATCATCTAACATAACCAATCTCGGCCTGCCCCTGCCTCTCTTTCCTTCCATTCTACCTTCTATAGAGCATATTTTTTTATGTTTTTGTAATTTTCCAAACTGAATGTTCATATTATCAAATGATCATTTTATATCTGCATACTTATTGATACTATTTACTTTATGACGCTTATTTAGTTTTAAAATTTCTTCTGAGGGTCCTTTAAATTTTACCCTGTGTGAGCTATGTCATGTCTCATTAATGTATACAGGTGATTTTATTGTGCAAAACAAACTCATTAAACTAAATCTAAATTAAATTCATTAACGTGTAACTACTATTTTGTGTAGATTATAAAATTTCTGTATACCAAAGAATTTTAAATAAATAGCTTAACAAGTAATTAAGTTTCTGTAGTCAACTTTGGCTCAGCTATCTTCACTTCAGCAAAGATTTTGGATCAGCGACATTTTGGAAGCCGATATGGTGAGAAAAAGATACATACACCTTTTCTTTGCCTTATAGACACATTAATTAATTAAATGCATGAAAATATAATCATGCATTTAATGCATGATTTACAGCATTACTCAGAAGGGGTTATTACTGAATTCTTCAACGGATTTCAATGCCGTATTTAAATAAATTTTCACAGCTTCCAAGACTTGCTAGACTACAAACATTCTGCGAAACGTTTATCAAAGCCAGTAAACATGTTGAAGCTTTGCCAACTGTGGTAATGCTAATCCAACGTAAATGACATTTTGAAGCTTCAGCGACCGCCATTTGATGGAAAAGTTGACAGTGGATCTCACGGAATAGTATTTACTCTTCATCCCAAAATGCTCAGAATTGTGACTCTCAAGTCTCAACAGTAAACCGGACAATTCGACTATTCCGCTGAATTCTGCTTCTCTGCTGCTCTGAACAGATGAAGCAGCAGAGTAAATTAAAACAGCCTGTAAGCAGGCAGATCTAGGCCTGTTTGTAGCACATACTGGAAACTGTTAAAAAATTAAATTTTCAATTTTAGAACTCAAATTTGAAAGAAACAATTTAGCATCAGTTAAGCTACTACGGCAGTCGATTTCCCCATGTTCACCCTAGACACGAAAAAAATCTTTCAAGGGCGAAGCTGTTATAATATTGTATTCTGGGCTGTTTATTAATTTTAGTATACATATTAATTAATGATTACTCTTTAATTATATAATAACTAGATTTTAATTTAGGGCATTATTTATAAAGAGTTGAACAAGAAAGTTTTTATCTAACAGTTTAAGTGGCATAAAATAATAGAGACACAGAAAGTCACAAAATAACACTAGTTGCCCAATCGTTTCGCGGTTTTCTAGGTTTCACTGCCATTAATTAATAGGCCTACTTAGTGAATTTTATTTCCGTATATTTCACCCCTCGAATGTTGTATACTACACCAAATTATGCTCTCACTCATTAGTAAAAGTAAATGATGAGCATAGGAGATTTATTTACTTAAACCTTCAATATACCCTTAAGTTTTATTATAATATTTGCGGACTTACAAACAATTTAATACTATATTGCACACTAATATATTCCGATATCTGATATTTCAGTTTTTCGCACTGAAAGCAAAAAGATGGATTTTCCTAACCATAACTAAACTGGGATTTAAGGGACGACGATGATGATAGAAATAACACTGCTCTGCTTGTGCATGTTGCAAATTGCAAAAATATGAGAAATACGGTAAATAATAATTTTTGACTTAGTTTAACTATCGGTCAGATCCATTGTTAACTATGAAACCGGACGCTGAACCAGCGATGCATTGCCTTGCTTCAATGCTATTGATCGAGAAGCCTTAGAAATCTAAAACGTTTCTTTATGATCCTAACAAGGAAATGATTTTTTATTGTTCGGGGCAGATTTGAGCGAATGAAATCTGTGTAGTGTTTGCATAACAATCATCGCGTATTTCCGTCCAATGCGTTGAATGTGGGAACATTTGCATTTTGAGTGGATTTGGTTTCATCAGTCCTTAACAAACAATTACAATCTACCCCTGGACTTCACGTGTGCTAAAATTAACCCTCCTGCGCTATATATATATATATATATATATATATATATATATATATATATAGGCCTAAATCTATATATATATAGGGTCTATACTATATATATATGCATGTATAGATATATATATATATATATATATATATATATATATATATATATATATATATATATATAATTATTCATTCTCCATCTTAAGGGATATTGAATAATTTTCGAGATTCTATACTTACGTCCAGCCCAGCAGCTTCAAGAGAAGCTCTAAATTTTTGAGCACCTTTTATTTTTCATTTTTACTATTTCGATAAATTTTACAAAATCTATTTGATACATTATCATTAACAAACCAACAAACCAGCAAACAGTCCAGCAAACTTTCCAGGGTAAGACTCATCAATGCTTATTAAGCAAAGCATTAACTCAAGCGATAAAGAATATCTTTCATTTTTTATAATCTAAGGTTTTATCATTTAAAATAATATAACAATGTAATTTGACTTAAAATTTATTTTATATGCTGACAGTTTAATAAATACTTTTCCATATCCCTTATTTTTATAGCTCTTTTAAATAACTTACGCTTAGTGGTACTCATGACTCTCTGGACCGCTATCTGAATGCATTTGAGGTTATGCATACAATGTGCATGCATACTGACTGTGGTGGTCAGCTCGATAGAGCACTCCGTACGCTCTCTGATTGCTTCAGGATAAAATTACTTAATTGTTATTTTTTACTTAAATGAATGGTGCATTTACATTCATTGATAAGCTGTCTCAATGATGTGTCAGTACGTTCTGATTTCTTTCTTTCTTTTGGTGCTAATAAACACATATTGTTCGTGTTCTCTTTTCACATAATTTATATGACAATGACTGCACAGAATTGTGACGGATCTTAAGCTAGATTAGCCTAAGCTTAGAATTAAAGTTCTTTATCCACGATATAAACATATGACGTTAACATTGACGACGTATTTACAGTAACCCATACAAACACACGCCTAAACAAATCGTATACTACCTAACAAATCTTTTGCATTCTCATGTGCCAATCATCTTAAGCAACTCAAATGTCTACTTCGACAGTCGATCAGCACGCACAATGGTGCCCATCAAATACGGTGGAAGAATTCACATACACATGGAAAATCAGACGATTTGATCGCATATCAGCCACGTCCAAGCGGTACGATTATATCGAAAGTCCCACTTTCAGCTCTTCCAACAACTGCTATATTTGGTCCCTGAAACTTTATCCCAGAGGTTCAGCCGAGGAGGCGACGACGAGCTCAGCTACTCCAGGTGGGGATAGTGACATCCCACCCGATGACACCTACAAAGATATGATCTTCTATCTGATACTGGAAGAGAACTATTCCACCTCCAGATCATCAGTGTCAGCCAGATTCCACATATCCGTCATTCACGACGGAGCGAGCTACCGGCAGTCTGGCTACGACGACTACGTTCAGTTTAGTCCTGGTCAGGGCTGGAGGATTGTCTGGAGGAGGGATGTATTTGATCTGGACGGATACGTCAACAGTGACGGGACGCTGACGATAGCCTGCGACGTCGTTATCAAATTAAGTGAGAACAATACAAAATCTGGCGTCAGTTCTTTGTCGCTGCAGTCTATGGATACGTGCAGTAAGCTAGGTGAGATTTACGGTAAGATGTTGGAGGACGAGATGTTCACTGATGTTCTGCTGTCGGTGAAGGGCAGAGAGTTCCCAGCCCACAGGGCCATCCTCGCCGCACATTCCCCCGTCTTCAGGCAGATGTTTGATCAGAACAAAGACAGCATTCATAATCGCGTCATCATTGTCGATATATCAGCCGAGGTCGTCAGAGAGATGCTTAGATTTCTCTACACGGATAAGGTAAGAAAAACACTGCTTTAGACAAAACTATCAAAATGCCTGGTTAAAATCTCATGATATACAGCTTAGTTGATTGATGTTCATTCTATGTTCAACGTTATCACCCTATTGCAAGGCAACATTAAGAGCAAAACCCGAACTAAGAGATATTATGTCGTTTTGGAATTTAGTGCAATTCTTCTACAGCCATGAAAAGAATAGTAAAGGATAGAATTAGGTTATATTCAGACAATGGACAGCTCTACTTACTTAGTAAAGAGGAATATATGAGCATTAATACTTTGACTGTATTCAAGATAATCTACTTTTAAAAATGTAGTTTTTAATTAATAATAAATAGATATCGAGGCAAAGGACACTTCGTACATGTATATATGGTGTTACTTATATTTAGTATACTTTATGTTTATTATAGGTTATATTTAATGGCTAATAATTGTTACAATGTCAGTTCAATATTATCTGAGTTTAGTTAACCTCAGTTACCCCTTACAAGTCAATGGAATTGCAAATATTTTAGGATAAGGATTTTAAGCTAAAAAGGGCAATTTTGCGAGCGCTAGTCTGCATTAATTGAAATATCCAAAAATATTTAAGGTGTACTTTTCTTGCTCCTAAATTGTTATTAATTATTATAAATTGATATTGTTTAGCTGATTGATAATTAATTATTTAATAACACGAGAGGAAATATTCAGGCAGTTGGAATATATGTCTTGCATCTGCATCTATTAGATCAGTCGGTGAAGATAAATACATGTAGAATAGTTATTTGATCCAGTGCTCACAGAAATTAATTACTAGTAATATTTTGTGTGACGTTTCTTCTTCAATAAATATATTTATGTATTTATTATTTATTTCAGTTACTTATTAACTTTAGTTTTAAATCAATATACAAAATAGTAATATATTGCAAACTCTTTGTTTCGCAACTAGTAACCCATAATTAACTTCTGTTTTCCATTCGTAAGGGTATATTCTAATAATTCCATGCAGTATGGAAATGATTATTCATATTATCCACTCAGGTTCCAGACAAACTGAAGGACATGGCGCCTGACTTGCTGGCCGCCGCCTGCAAGTACAAGCTGGACCGACTGAAGAGCATCTGTAGCGACATGATGTCGCGCGACGTGAACGTCGAAACGGCGGCGCGGTACCTGATGCTAGCGCACGTCTACGGCGCGCCGTCGCTCGAAGCGGGAACGGTGCAGTTCATCGCGGCCCATCCGAGTCAGGTGATGCAGAGCAGCGGCTGGCAACTACTCAGCGCCTACCCAAAACTTCTGTCTGATCTTTGTCTTGTTCTTGCCAAGAACGACAAGGAACGTCATCGAAACGCTCGTCGAAGTATAAAAAACAAAAATTAGGCGACGTTTTGTAAAATAGAGAGAGAAATCTGGAGCAGTAAAATTAAAAGCTTTTCTTACTGAATTTTTAATTGCAAAGAGAACTTAAAAGACATTTTAGCACAGTATGTAATGTATTCAATATAGTGTTAGTAGATCCACTAATGTGGCCTGAGTACGGAATATGTAACTGTATTGCTCGCAACAAGTAAGGGTTTACTACATTCATTTGCTTAACGCATCGATATTAATTTATTCTGCGATTTTGCTATAGCTAAGTCTGGTATGTAGGTAAACATTTAGGAGACGATGCTGCATGCAATTAGCATAGAAGATCTCAGGGCTTGGATTGGACAGCTTCTATGAGAGAGGCCGAATATGAGAGCCAGTATAGTCTTTGAATTTATACCTGATTGTCTTATCTTTATATCTTTATGGTTACAGTCAAAGAACCATCAAATAAGTGGGTTTTAGAGGTAAGGGAAGCGAAGTGGATGGGGCCAAGCCTCTCTGTAGTTCTGTCTTTGATGATAATAGGGGGGGCCTATGTCGGTTTGTTAATGTTAAAAATTTCATCCCGCTAATGCGCAAGTTTTCCTCATATAGCACTACATGCAGTTTTACATTGATGATTTAATAATCCTGATTAGTATACGTTGGTATTAATTTGCAAATCGATTTATTTATTTAGCTTTCTATGATATCCATACTGAGCGAGTTCATAAAGATATCTCGAGGAAAAGACACTCCTGTCTAATGTTACGAGGTACTTGACTGAATGGCCAATAACAACGGCTCTTGGGACGGAGATCATGTCTATTCTATGCCGATATTGATTGTGGGAAGAAAATGCTTCGACTATAGATTTCATTTCTTGTCAACAAACCTTATGTTAACTACGTGAATAGCACACTTCCTTCTATGGACATTTAATGTTTACGTATGATTATAATTTATTAACTTACTAAGTTGATAAACTACAAGATAGCAGCAATTTTAGTTGATATACTCATAAGTTGTGATTATATAAATAATACTAGCGAAGAACAGGATTGTTTTCTCAGGGAATGACGCCCCTGCCCAGTAAATGTTAGTCGAAGCTGAGGAAGGCATAGGAGGCCCACCTCATCAAAGCAGAATCCCCCAAGAATAACGGTATATCAAAAGGAATGTCATAGATGATTTAAAGATCCACTCGTTTGTGGACCTGAAGAGGAAAACGGAAGATAGAGATGAGTGGAGGCGTTTTATATATCATGGACCTGCAAGTAGGCAGTGCACTAATAGAGAGAGAGACTAGCAAAGATTCAATGTCAGATGTATAGCCAGAAATCACGCAGGGCTCGTATTTATTGATGTAGCTGTGTGAAAGGTTAATATGAAAACACAATAATCGTATCATTAATACAAAATAAAAAACTCACCATGCTCATTATCATACAGTACAGCAGCGTCACCCCAACCTTGACGCTCTGCCAAGTCTTTACAAGCGCTCATCATGAGGTCATAGGGCGGGACCAAGTACAGAGAGTAGAGAGCGTGACCTGGTGACTCATGCGGGCTTATCGATGACGTCACCAGGTAAGGAATATGCTCCTCTTCCGCCACTAGCTGAAGCGTAGGATCCTGAGCTCCAATCAGTATTGATACGTCACTTAGCTCTCTCCGTGCTATCAAATATTACGTTTAAATGCAAGTTATTATATAATTAATTGCAATTATAGAGCGTTTAGTTAACGGTGTTATTACGTAGTTCATAGTTTATAAACTTTAGTCATCATGCAAATCGGAAGAAAAGTTTTAAAGGTATGAGGCGTAGACACGAAGTATCCATTCTAGTCCTAACTGCATATGCCCTGATGATCGATGAATGACAATTGGTCATAATTAATCTAGGTAAATTAAATGATAAACCATATTCATTATTCGCTTGAAAATTTAAATCATAACTAAGACGTAGAATTTAGAAAGTAAACTGTGAGTTTGCCTAAACGATAGTATTATTCAAATGTTATTTCGAAAACTTAGCCAAATATCAGCTCCAATGTTAATAATTATTATTGACATAGGATTACAATAATTAATTCCATTATTGAAACGTGTGGTGTATTTTACCTCTAGATTAGCATTACGTTTTTAAAAGATACAATTTTATAAAAGTTCAATGGATCATCTCGATTATATTACTTCATGTTTCACGTATGGGCGCATAAATAAGCAATGCTGTTTCAAGAAGAAGAAGAAGAATAGATATTTCATTGCGTTTTGTGGCACTTATGGATTTAATAAATCAAGCCTACTTAAGTCTGAATAATGCGAATAGAACTTAGATTGAATGATTGTAATTACCTTTGGGATTAATTGCTAATCAATATTTTATTTTGGGATCACACATTTACATAGGCTACTTCGAAGTAGTTTAAAATGATCAATATTCTTACTCTCAGTCAAGCTATTGGTTGAGACAGGGCGACCGGTCTGAACTAGATGAACACGAGTTTGAGTCTCGATCCCATGGGTCCTGAGAACTTCTAGCTGATCAGCGAACACAGACGTGTCCATCGAGCCCTCGTCATGTTCTATACAGATTCCTGCAACATGATGTTATGAAACACTTAGTTCCTATGTAGCGTTGCATGACATCAATTAGTTATTATTTCAGTTAATTTCTATTGAGGTTCTTAAAAATTATATAAATATATTTGTAAAATGACAACTTTGAATAAATGTCTTTTGCAATAAGACCTTTACTCTAAACGTTTAGCTTATTTCAGTTTAGTTAAATCCTTTCGCGAATCCTAAATTCATACTTTAAGAACTAAACTAAACGGAATATGTACGGTTATGAAATACGGACCTTAAAATAGGAGAATCTTAGGAAACTGGAAGCATGTGAAATGTGGCTATGAAGAAGATTAAAGAAGATAAAATGCACAGAAAAATTACGAACGAAGAAGTGTTAAATAGGTTTGGCATAAATACATGTAGACAAATTATACAATTTATATCATAAGGAATAGAAAGAACTAGATGGGTGATATACTGAGAGGGACTGGATGATTACTAAAAGAGGCAATGAAGAATGGAAGGAAAACAAGGCTAAATGAAGACTGAGACTTGGGACGCTGGATGATTTGATAACTAATTCATATTCTGACATGAAGATAAAAAATATAATAGAAATGTGGAGTGGCTATATGCCATGGGCCGGCCAATAGGCAGTGCACTAAGAGAGAAAAAGAGAGAAACTCTAAACTGATAAAGGTTATGAAAATTGTTGGGTCTATGCTGTAGGTAGCAAGTACAATAGTTTTACTAGTTTTACTACTAGTAGTAAAACTAGTAAAACTAGTAGTTTTACTACTACTAGTAGTAGCTTTTTACTAGATCTGTTGCAGTAGATCTAACTGTCCACACTTTGTTTAATTTTTTTGCATTTTCGGACAAAGATGAGAAAAATGACAACTTAATAAACAACAAATATCGGCTAAGATTTTTTCGTCATACATTTTCGTATCACATAATATTTAGTTGAGCTTTTTTCTTTATCGATAAGCTTTGAGACGTTCAAACTAAATATACCCGACAAACATAAATTCCAATTAATAATTTATCTGTAAACGAGAGGCATTGCTAACTCAATCTACAGAGTACAACTGGTAATATAATAAATTACTGGAAGTTCACAATATAAAATCTAGTTGCATAGTAAAGTAATTATAATTGACTGGAAATTGGATCAGGAATTCTCAGAATGCTTGGTAGAAATTACTGAATAATAGATTTTCATCTCGTTATATAGATTTCATGACATTCAAGATACCCAAGGGTTAGCCGCAATCTACTATGCTAACATTGGGATTAACCGATCGTGATATTCTCTGAGAATCACTCTTATTCAAATACACTCCATCGAAATCTCTACCACGAAGTTTTAGTCAAGATCTGAATTTTATTTATTTCCATTTCACTGTAAATTTAAAATTAAATATCATTATCAATAAATTATATCAATATCAGTATTATATCAGTGTCAGTATCCATACGAATTAAAACATCAATATCAACATCAGTAGCAATATCAATAACAATATATCAGAATGATATTAATATCAATATCAGCATTAATATCATTATCAATATCAGTATCGATCTCAGTAAAAATATTAATACCAGGACAGTCACATATCCAAATATATCCGTATATTAGGTATCAATTATATCATTATAAGGTCAGAACCAGTGTAACTCAAAATTAGTGTCAATATTGAATAGAATAGAATAGATGATATGTTTATATTAATTATACATAGAAATAAATTTTTAAGGGCAATGACAATAACAAAAGCAATTAAAATGCCCCTCAAAGGCAACAAAGCTGGTAAGGCTAAGGTTAACGTCATTTTCCGCACTCGAAAGCGATATCAGTAACGGGCGAGCCCAGGATTTGAACCCCGCACATACTAAATACGGTCGAGTATCTTGCCGACGTCGCCACTGGCTCCTACTAGTGGCTACACTATTTTGAACTTTTAAAATGCTTAGCTGATTGGTGCATATTTGCGCTGTAAACCTCTATGTAAATATTTTCACCATTTATTTACAATGAATCGCCATTATTCATATCGTCAGTGATTTTACTATTAATTTTTCTGCTCAATTCTATTCCACTTCTGTGCCTTGTTTTATCTCGCCGATCTTAGATGTTATTGATATCACTGCCTGGCCTTTTTTATATTGCTCTTTACTTTGCTTGTCTTTTCTGGGTGGGAGCAAAAATGAAATTTAAAAAAAGGTACATACGTGCGTCAAAAGGGCACCATAAGTTTTTTAAAAGAGCACTGAAATGCTGTTATAAAATTTGTTCATAATTTATCCTTCAGAAAAAGTTACAATTTTATTTTTAGACCAACAGTCATATCATGAGTGAATTTTGGTAGCTGAGGCTAATCCCCGGAATTGGGGAAAAATCTTGTTTACTGTGGGGGGCAATTCCTTTGACTAAGGGCCGGGGAGGGGTCAATTGTGTCACTGTCAGTGACCTCTCTTAATTTATTATATTTATTCGACTTGATTCTGTAGTTCGCTTCTCTGGTCGGATTTTGTGTAGAAAAATCCATAGCATGCTACTCTCATAAAGCATTGGAAAAGCAAAGATAAAGAAGATAACGATTGTGAAAACATTGGTGTGGTCGCCAATTCTGTATGGATGTGAAACATAGACATTAAAGAAAGAAGATATCAGGAAACTAGGGTCATTCGAAGTGTGGTTATGGAGAATACTGGAAAAGATTAGTTTGACTGAAGAAATTATAAATGAAGAAGTTCTTGAAAGAGTCTGTTGAAATTGATAGTTAATAAATGTGATAAGAAATAGAAAAAATCTGGATAGTACATGTTATAAGGGGAGGGGGTGGTGGTGATTTGATAAAGGATATAATATAAGGAAGAATGAACGGGAAAAGAATTTGGACGAAGACAAGGGATGCTGGGTGAGCCGATAAAAATTCATATATAGAGATGAATAGGAAGGCTGAGGATAGAATTGGTTGGGAGAATTGTATGCTATGGACCTGCCGTTAGGCGGTGCACTAGAGGAAGAAGAAACTTCTCTCGTATGAAAAATTGTTAGACAGTTGTACCTTAATGTGGTTGATTCACACATTTACTTAATCTTAGATTTTATAAGGCCTTTTATGATTAGCTTAGGTCAGAGATTAATACGCGCGAATTAGATACATTAAAAGTTTTAATTATGAATTAATGTATCGACTATTGCTGTAAAAACTAATCTCTCTCTGTCTAGTGTTGTGCCAAACGGCAGGTCCAAGCTACATATTCGTACTCACATTGTACTTGTCGTAAAGAGCAATCCATCGATTAAAAAGTTAAACCTTTCATAATTGGCTACGCCATATCCACATCCGAATATCAGCAAGTAAAGCAAACACGCATTATAGTGAAATGATCAACTATGTTGATATCTACCACTTTTAATACCACATGTTTAAACCGTTAGGCAGTTTGGACTAGCATTTTCCGTATATCCAGTTCAGTGAATGCCAGAGATTTTACTCTCAGATCAACGCGGTTGGGACTCGAACCCACGAGGGTTCAATTCACCTCATAATCTGTTATTTAAAACTTCATGACGTTACCCCTACGCTATTTAGATATTCTAAATGTAGATTATCTATAGCTTAAGAATTATATGGCCTCTGAGGTAATTTACCGTTTCCTTCCTCAGTTATATAATGTATTAGCTGCCATTTAATCATGGGAAAATTGCATGGTAGTAACTCACATGGATTCTTTATTTCAGCTTATTCTTAATTTTCTCTTAAAATCTTTCAGAATTATGACTTCAATTTTTGTATTTCTTACGCATATAATTCACTGAGAAGAATTTTTATTTCTTAAATGACAAAATAGACATTAAGCTAATGCGCATTATAACTGGCTAGAATCAGTGATGATGTCGGTAAGATTTCGGACCGCGGATAGTATGCGTGGGTTCAAATTCTAGGCTCGTCCGTCACTGATATCACTTTGAGAGACGAAACTGACGTTAACATTAGCTTGACAGCTTTAAACACGTTTTTTGATCTCAACAGCTGTATTGCAGTGGTTTGAAATAAAACAACGATGAAGAAAGTCAGTACGAGGGTAGAAAATGTCAAATAATTTCATAAACACTATGAAAACGGAATTATGTAATAACCTAACACTATAAAATATGCCAAGAAACAGTTTATCAACCTACCAATTGATAGCTTTGTTGTCGCATCTGAGCTTGTGATAAGCTGTGTGATTAAACAAGCTAAAGGAAGAATCTTCCTAATGGTGCTTAGTAGAGATCCAGCTATAGATACTTCTAATGCCATTATTACTGAATTTTAAAGTTCAAAAATGATATTTAATAAATGCCTACATCCTACATTAGTGCTATTTCCAAATAATCAATAACTTCTTAAAGGATGCGATTTAACTAAAGTCTACAAGTTAAATATACATCAAAATGTAAAGTTATTTGACTGCATCTTTGACGAAGAGGGTCTAGTTTAACGTCGGTTTCGTGTTTAAAATACGACATACAGAATGTCACACAATTTAGGATATATTAAAATATGGGCTTGGCTTTGATTCGAACATTGTGACTATCACTCCTCGAACAGGAGACTTATTTGTTAGTTAAATTATAAGACTTGATTTGTAGTCAGAGTTTATATCTCTAGCCGTCTGTCAAATTGTAGGCTCAACGAGAAAATTTCTCGTTAGTTTTACAGCGTCATTTCGGCTTTTTCTTAGTAACCTTCTGTGGTAGCTTGTACTCTTTGTATTTTTATACATCTGCTTGGCAGTTGTCAGAACCAAAACTGTTAAGTAACTGTATTGCAAATATATTTTAGAGATGAGAATTTTATGAATTTCCAGAGTTCGGGTTCGGTTCGGTTCGTTGAATATGAAAGTTCGGTTCGGTTCGGGTTCGGTTAGCAGTTGACAATTTGAGAGTTCGGTTCGGTTCGTTGAAAATTAAAGTTCGGTTCGGTTCGGGTTCGGTTCTAATAAGGGTTCGGGTTCGGTTCGGGTTCGGCTTGCTTTTCAACTCGCAAGAGTTCGATTCGAGTTCGAAATGGTTTGATTTGGATAATGTTGCAAAATTTGTTTAACTTTACTTATAATAATCATGGTTATGACAAACATGTTTAAATGGTTTATGTCAGATATGCTTAAAAATTCATTGAGTCATAATATCTGCCACATTTTTTCACCTGGGTAAAAATATGAAAATGAAAAAAGGAGAGAAGTGGTATTTAGTCCTGTACATTTCTTAAAATATTGTTAGTTGACCTACAAACGTTCATAATATACATATTTAGCTTTATTATTGTATATGATATATTTCTCCTTGATTATAACGAGCAAATAGAATACTTCATCAATTTGAATTTTTTTAAATTTGAAACTCTCAGATCAATTATGATGTTACGAAAATAGTTATGAAATTATTGCATTGCTATGGTGCAAAATTATTTACTCCAGATAGTCTTAAAACCTATAGAATGTCATATATAATAATTTGTAAATCTGGCTGCAAAAATTTTATGGTAGCACACTAAAATTATAAAAAATTCAAAATTTGAATTTAACAAGAACAAATCCACCTAGATTGAGTCAAGCATTTTCAGATTTTTATGGAATACTCTTATCCCTTTTGACTCTTTGATGTTATCTTCATTTCATATTTCAATACTGTATCATTCCGACTATCCATCATCTTTTCTAGGCCCTTTTTCGCTTCCCGCTACCATTCCTTTGCACCGCTACCGTTTTAAAATTTGTGTTGGAACCAGCCTTACCTGAATATATGCTGTATGATACTGTAAGACATGTAAATGCAAAAACTTATATATATTTCAAATAATATTTGTATTGTTCTTACTATCTTTATTTAATGTCAGGCTGGTGAAGAAGAAAGGAACTACAAGAGTTTGGTTCAGTTTGGTTTGGACGAAGTCTGGGTTCGGGTTCGGTTCGGTTCGGTCAGAGTCTGGGTTCGGGTTCGGTTCGGGTCTCGGTCAGAGTCTGGGTTCGAGTTCGGTTCGGTCAAAATTTTAGCTTTTAGGGTTCGGTTCGGTTCGGGTTCGGTTCTATTCCCATCTCTAATATATTTATAGAAGTTTTCTGCTTAAGCATTATTATTACGAACACACCTTTAAATTGAAATTGTGAATATTAATTCATACTATCACAATTTTCTGCTAGCTCGATTACTTGAAGTTTTAAATGACAAATCCTGAGGTGATTTGAATCCTCGTGGGTTCGAATCCCGGCCGCGCTGATCTGAGAGTAAAATCTCGGACATTCACTGGACTGGTTACACGGAAAATGGTCTAAATTGCCTAACGGATTAAACATGTGGTTTTTAAAAGTGATAGATATCAACATAGTTGATTATTCACTATAATGCGTGTTTACTTTTTACTTTGCCTACAATTATAATTACGACTACTATCAGACGATATGTCCCGATGTCGCACACGAAGCAATGGGAATAATGAGTGGAGAGTCCAGGCTGGAGATAAACAGAGCAGTTCTGTACTTCTCTATTCCCGCTCAAAGTATTTTTGTACCGAGTGACTGAGATCTATGCGGTACAGGGTGGTGAAAGGATATAGTCGATGAGGAATAGCGAGAAGGGGAGAGAGGCAGTGCCTACAATTATAATTACTATTATCAATTATTAGAGAGAGAGAGAGAGAGAGAGAGAGCGAGTGAGAGAGATATTAGCGTAAAACAATTTCTTTAGTTTGACTAATTAAGAATTAGTCTTTTTCTTGAAATTTGCGACAACTTAGTTGTAATTCACCCCCATAAATGTATTAATACGGTGAACTTGCTCCTACGTAGTCGTGCTTCTGAACCATGACGTTAAACACACCAGAACCTATCGGTTCCTATATTGCACTCTATCACTCTTGGACCATGAGATTACAAAAGGCTGACTATGTTGTAATTCGAATCTAAGCCAGCTTACGTTATAGCCACTTTAGTTAATAAACCGTAGCCATATCGTAGTAGGCCTATAGGGATATTTAATTTGATATTTTAATATAACTTGATTTATTTAAACTAGATCTAATATCTGCACTACACAATTGCGCTCAATGGAGAATTACACATTCGAAATATAGTCGTGTAATGAACTTTCTTGAAGGTTTAAATTTTATTAGGTATGGTAATTACATGTTTATATTACACTTTACGTAAGTAGATTTTACGTATGTAGATTTTACGCTAGTAGATTTTCGCAAATTCGTTTTAAGAAAGCTGCCGATGCCTTAGTTTCAGTGCTAGAGAATAAGAAAATGAAACTTGAACATGTTAATTGGTGTGAAATGCCTGTGCTAGCTTATTAGTAAATCAATTAATAAATCAATCAATAGGAATTTAATGTCCGGTTCCTTGCTATAGGGCAATGTCAGGTACGTCTCAAACTGACTACGCATCAACAGATGCCAACGCACCATAAAATGATGACTGAGTATACAAAGACCACAAGAGAAAAAGAAATAGAAAGACATTGTAAGCTCAAGATCTGCGGCAAGGGGGTTAGAGTAATGACTTGTGCCGGAAAGAGATGGGTTTTTAGCTTGCCCAGGAAAGTGCTATATAATACAATTACTAGGTCGAAGATCTATGTGGAGAATTCCATAATGTTGGAGAATGTTGAATCAATGTTTGAATGATAAAATGGCGCAATTAACATTTATTCGATTTCACTAAATCCCAAATATTAGTATTTAAGCTTTATATAGCTTTCATTATTGTTTAAGATGCATGTAGCGAATAATTTCTATGATTTAATAGAATTCATTTGCATCCACTGATATCAATAAAGTCACCTGTTGATCTGTTAAGACCTCAATGAAATAATAAATCTACATATATGACCACTGGCCTAGATATCATATAGTACTACTTAAAACTTCCTAGCATCCAGAATATGATTCGGCCTTCTATTTATTTACACTACTTATATAGTATTGGTTATTTAAATGCGACTAGAGATAACGAACCATGCATGACTACATGAGCCTGTGTTAAAGTATTCTGAAGTCTCATTAGGTCATTCGCAAGTCCACTGACGGCTGAAGCAGCATGCTTGCACACACGCATCCAACGCCTGTCATACTCAGCATTCTTCAGCAAGTTATAAATGTTTGCCAGCAACAAATAATTAATTTACCAATAATTAATTAACTTACCAATAGGCTCATTTAAATCGCTCGACTATGTACAATCAAGTAGGTTGCGGCCAAATTGGTAATAATAAGCATATTGCGGTAACTATCTGCACATCACGGTGGAAATTCAGCATACTACTAGATAATTTTAATTTTATATTTTCAACCTAATTCTTAGTATGAATTTCAGCTTTATTAAATGCTAATAGCTGTGTCATTAGATGCTCTGTAAGGATGTTTTCAAATGTAATATAAGACAAAGAATGAAAAAGATAGAAGACAATAAATAGTAGGATAGGATTAAAAATAATGTTTTGTCCATCAAATATTCTTATGAATTTACTGAATAGGAAATTCCAATCATACTTCATATCCAACGTGACACTGCGACGGTAAGGTCGCCACTGTTTCGGATTCTAGAACAAAATGCAGCAGAGTCAACAGGTCATTCATTATTGTCTAACTTGGCAGATAAATTGTGATTTACTTACAGATTGAGTACTGTTTGCATTCATATCATGTTTGCACTTGTAGCGGTTTTCGTTTAATACCTATATTTATTTACTGCTAGATAATTGCATTCGCATGACGTATTATTAGATTTTGTTAATTTTAATTTCTTTCATCTCTTGTATTGTAGTTCTATTTCACTGCTTTAAATTTATATTGGATTATGGGCTTTTGAATTGGCTTCGTTGGGCTTGGTATATCTATGAACTGAACAGGATTTTCTAATCATCATGGTGTTCTTTACTAACTGATCAGACTTACACTTATTTATTAGATCGGTGAATTGAGAATAAACAAATATTTACGCTAAGGAACAGGAAAACTTAAAAAACCGTAATAGAACACAATTTATATACATTTAGAAATATTATTTCTTAACAGTTTTTGGATATATTAATATTCAAAAACTGTTAAAACCTTTAATTTACAAAAAATTTAAGAAATAAATATCATACGTAAATTCTGTCTCTATTGCGGTGTTTAAACTTTTTTCTAGTCCTTGGCGAAAATTTTTGTTTTGTTCTCAATTCATCGATCTTAGTTGAAATAACTATAAATACAAATTAACTATATAAATACTGTAAATAAAATATCTACAAGTCATGTGGCTATTTTCTCTGTTGAACATGTAGCTATTTTCACTGCTAAATATGTAGCTATTTTTTCTGCTGAACATGTAGCTATTTTCACTGCTAAATATGTAGCTATTTTCTCTGTTGAATATGTAGCTATTTTCTCTGTTGAACATGTAGCTATTTTCTCATTTGAACATGTAGCTATTTTCTCTGTTGAACATATTGCTATTTTCTCTGTTGAACATGTTGCTATTTTCTCTGCTATTTTTCATCACTGTTGTTCCGATCGCATCTCTCTGTGCACCTCTGCACAAAGCCCCAAACCCTAGCCGGATTTGAGGAGCACATGACTTAATTCTCACGATCCAATCCAAGCTTCATAATCACTCTTCCAGCGTTGCGTGTGACGCATAAGGAGCAGAATTGCACGAGTGTCTGTCGTACTCATAGGTCATCTATTTTAGAGGCGTCCGTTTTTCGGATGTACAAATGGTATTCGCTCTCTTCTGGGAATAATCTGTTGAAATTTATAGTATGTATTGTATGATCTGTTTCCTATCGGCTAGTAACCTCTAGTCTGGGATAAAAATTATCCAGACATTAAGGTAGTTCCTGAATACAACGGATTAATTTATATACGAAAGTAAATCTCAATTTGTTTAAATCATTTGAAACGTTATATTTCGAACATCTATACTTATTTTAACTTTCCGATTGAACACCCTAATTATTTTAAATAGGGGCATAGTAGCGCGTGCTCAGCAAAAGAATAAACTTGATGCCATTTCAATTTTAAGAAACCGAAAGCAATTTCACTTGCAGCTGAGTGATTGATGCATGAGAGGTGATTAAAGACAATTAAATCCTGCAAGATGTTAATCGATCGTCTACGCTTCAGAAGTTTTTTAAAACGACCACTTCTTTAGTAATGTGTTGACCGGTATCCGGTCGTCGAGACTGCTTTTCATGATCATGCCACGTTTACAAAAAATCATTACCGTGTCCTATCATATCCCTGCTGTTTACAGCGACAACTGGCAGCAAGCTTTGATACATGATTAACCTTCCCGAGACCCTAGGGCATATTCTTTATCCTTTAACTAACCTGGGCTTTGAACCCAGGTCACCCTATTCCAAGGTGAAACTACTAACCGTTACGCCAAATGTCAATATTTCTGAAATAACTTAATAATTATTGCGTAAAGCTTTCACTATTATTTGGTTTCATCGACTCATAGAGTGTATGTATACAGTACTACATGAATAGTGGTTTGTTGGTTCGTGTTACACCTGGAACCAGAATCATCTAGACAGTTCTGGAGAGTGTTCTGGAGAGTTGGGTAGATTATTGCAACTTCTCTGCAATCGTGCAGTTTTTATTCTCAACAAGCTTTTAAGTCAATTTATCTGTTCTTCATAAAATGAATTTATGTAAAATTAAAAGTCAGTTTCAATAGAAAAAATTTAACTAAATTGTGGTATTGGGTTAATGTTGGCCTTAGAAGGGTATATAATATCTAGCCAGTGATATTATTTTTAATGAACAGTATTCAAGATTTTATTCCAGTAACTATTTAACTAAGATATCCTTCCAGGCCTTAGTTCTGACGCGATGCCGATCACGTACAGAGTCGAAGAGCGCCCTTAATTAGTTCGAAAATGTCGAAAAGTTATGAACTGTGGCTCATTCATAAAGTATTGCTGAAGGCTTCATCTGTGCAAAAATATGAACTTAATTCCTTAATGCACTTGTGTTTATCTCCCAAACACACCCCCGTGCAGTAACGTTTAATATCGCTTATGCAGAGCCTGTTCATGCAGCTGAGTGACTATGCCAAAACCAGTCTGGTCCCAAGGGTGTCCCATGTATATAGTAGCGAATCACACAACGATACTGAATGTCAGCCGTATCTCCATGAGCATTTCTCCAGTCATCATTGACAATGCGATGAGGCTAAATGTTTGAATTTTGCAAAATAGTAAGAGTATTAATCTATGTTCCTTACTGAATAGATGCCAGGTTTTAACTGAATAGAGTACTGATTTCAGGTCCTAACTGAATAGAGTGCTGATTCCAATTCCTAACTGAATAGAGTGCTGATTCCAGTTCATAACTGAATAGAGTGCTGATTCAAGTTCCTAACTGAATAGAGTGCTGATTCCAGTTCCTAACTGAATAGAGTGCGGATTCCAGTTCCTAACTGAATAGAGTGCTGATTCCAGTTCCTAACTGAATAGAGTGCTGATTCCAGTTCCTAACTGAATAGAGTGCTGATTCCAGTTCCTAACTGAATAGAGTGCTGATTCCAGTTCCTAATTGAATAGAGTGCTGATTCCAGTTCCTAACTGAATAGAGTGCTGATTCCAAATCCTTACGGAAATTTTGTATTAAAAATTTGTAACTTACAATTGTGAAATTATTATTATTGCTATTTTTATTGTCGATTCTCATCTGCTATATATTCAAAGAGTAAAAGAAATGACTGAAGAAGTAACTGCTAAATTATGCGTACCTCAGAGATTGGAAAGAAGTAGAAGCGTTATTCTGGAATTAATAATAATTTTGCACCGTGACTTTCAAAGTCTAATCTGGACAAAGAATTGATAAAGGAGTATATCATCTGCGGTTCACTCGATATTTGGTTCCCATCACTCTGAACGCTGAATATTTAAATGACCGGAATGCTGCTGCAGTAGATTTTATTTACATAGTGGGCAATGTGTTCTCGCTTGCTTGACAATGCGATGACATGCCTCACACATCTGAAGTGCACCAGTAGGTTGATAGATGGACTCTTCCAGAATAACGAGCTTATCTAACCTCTCAAAACACTCCGCAAACAAAGTAATATTCTAGATTAACTCTACATCAAGTTTCTCGAAAATAACACAATTAGCACACTATTGTTAATGCGTAATAAGTGTGGCGATTGTAATTAGCAGGAACGTTTTAGTATTCGTTCGACTTCTTGTTGTTTAGTTTCTAGCATTACCTTTTTACTGGCATGTATCACTGTAGGTTAATTATTTATATAAATAAATTTATGTTTTGGTATATAGTTATTGAATGTTTGATATACAAACAAAATGTAAAAAGCACTCGTTGACAGCGTTTAGTTAATATAAAAAGCAGAAAGAGAAATGCCAAGAAATGATTTATTAGATGAAGTTATTAAATTATAAATTAATTCAAAGTAGTTCAATATTTGAGATTGCAGAAGGATTTAAATATTGAAAGAACGATTCCTATTTTAGGAAACTATGTTATCAATGAAGTAGACCAAGCTTTAATTGTAGTACGGAAACTCACGACATTTTGTCATAATTTCTTGAATACAGTGTACATTTTGTACAGCCTATTACTTTGACTTGACCGTCACACGTAGTATACACATATATAAGGCATACCGAACACTCCTTGCACAAGTGTACAACACTGGAAGGTTTACAATTGGCAAAGAATGCGTTATTAATTATCTAAATGCTTCCTTAATTATATTGTTACAATATTGAACAGGATTGAAATTGTAAAATCGTTCGCTAATAATTAGTCTATTATGTAATAGTCTAAAATAATTTTAAATTTGCGTGTCTAAGAGCAGTTTGTTATCGTGAGATTAATCCAAAACTGATGGAAGAATATTTAATAACTTCACTTTTGTGGAGGACGGATTACACTCCATAGTTCTGCCATTATGCAGTACACTTTGAGAAACAGAGGGAGAGAGAGAGAGAGAGAGGGAGAGAGAGAGAGAGAGAATGGGTAGCTGATTTGACATTGACATTGAGGTGCAGTAGAGTCAGTACGGCATCTCTATTTGCTTACACTCTACTGATGGTTAATGTCATTTAACCTAATTGTACCGTGTATACCTAAAAAGCGGTTCCTCTAGTAAATCGTCTGTTTGAAGATGAGCCACGAAGTCATATAGAAGACATCGCTCTGATACACCGACTATCTCGACTATACTATTACCATGTTGACATGTTGAGTATGGAGTGCACATGTGGCTTTCAAATCATTTGTTATCAGTTATTTTTTTTATCATTTTCTGTCAGTTATTTGTTTTCAGTTATTTGTATTATCAGTTATTTGTTAGAATTTGTAATCAATTATTTGCAAAATTTGTTATCAGTTATTTTTATCATTTGCTATCAGTATTTGTTATCATAATTCTGTAATTATAATTCTGTAATTATAATTCTGTAATTATAATTCTGTAATTCTGTAATTGTTATCATAATTATGAGTTTATCAATAGTTAGGATTCGCGAATGCCAGCTCACACGATTAGTTAATCGAACCTGACTTCACTTTCTTGGAAAACAGAGAAGTAGTTAGGAATAAATCTAATGCATTTAAATAATATGAGATAATTTCATAGACATATATCTTTGGTTAATATGATTTCAAATGATCACACAAGCTCTCATACTAATAGGCAAGTTTTCAAATAAGTTATGCTTGCTTTTTGACAATATAAACATATCAGTTCAATAGGAATAAAGTATTGATGTCGTGTAGATATAATTGCTGTATTTTTAAGAAACGTTTTATGGCTATAACGTTGAATGGATAGCAGTTGCTCTGAAAGGACTACCGGAAGAGAAATAACGATCCAGTAAAAGTTCTTCTTCGTCTTTGCCTTGGTATATACGTGGAATAAAGAATTTTCATAACGTCTTCCAGTCCAAGTCTTCCTATCGTCACGTTTCTTCTGAAATGAATCAATGGTTGAGTTTTAAATATTATAGCTTACTATAAAAGGACGAAAGATCAAAAGGTCTAAAGGATCCCACGAAGATAAATATAGTATAGATATTAGTGTGTGCAACAATATTGCATCAAAAACGAAAACGATAAAGAATATATTAGATAATGGAGGAATTGGAGGTCTGGAAAAAAGAAAGTATGTAAAGGTTAGTTAGATTTTTTAAAGTGCAAAATGGAGTAATACAAAAGAGAGAGAGAGAGAGAGAGAGAGAAAGAGACAGACAGAAAGAGAGAGAGAGAGAAAGAGAGAGAGAGAAAGTCATGGTTTTTTAAAAACAAAAATTAATTAAAGTATTCTTTCAAAAGTATTTAATATCTTCCAAAACATTTCAGTATGTACTTTACCTAGGTCATCAAATGAATAACGAGAACGTTTTCGTTTTGATCATCGAAATCTATTAAAGTGATAACAAAATTAAATTAATTAAGAATACTATTAGAATTTGATCAATTAAAAGAGGATTAGGATTCCTTTTTATCCAGGAATTACATTTCATTTATATGTAATGTATGCAGACTACAAATAGAGTGGGCTACAATTTAAATAAATAAATACTTCTATTTTATGTTTGATGCGCCAAGTATACAAGTAAATTGCATGGCATTGTATATTGTATAGATGAGATACATACAGTCCATTGTAGGCCTGTATGGTACTTATACAATATTTAATATATTACTCATTCAAGGCCTCCGAAAAAAAATCTTGGCCCCGTGCCTCCCAACAGTGAATTGGGGCCCTGAATATATTTATCATAATAACATTCTGGACTGAAACGAAGGATGTTGTTCCATTTCCATTTCCAGAGGAATTTTTATTTGACGTCCCTGATATCATCCTTGTATGAAGAAACGGACGTCAAACCTTTATTATTATTATTATTATTTTTAACCCCGCTGTAAAGAACCTGGGGTTTGATAAAAACGATTCAAGTAATACGTGCTGAATCGCCGCCCGGCTACTCGAGGTCATCAGTCGCCTTAAAAGAATTATTGAAGCAGACTGCATTAAATCTTTGCAAAGTCATTTGCAAAGCCTTTGCCAAAGAAAAGATGTCTCTCGCTTATCGCCGGTTTGCTCTGCAATAAGTCTGCTTATGCCATTAATAAAGTCAGCTCCTTCGGGATTAATCGGGCCCATGGTTTCAATGGCCACAATGGCCACCGGAACAACTTCATATCCTAAGGACAGATCACGGTAGTTATCCAACTTCCTAGAGACGGCATGAACAGCAGCTCCACCGGCTGTGACTGAAGTCGTATTCAGGCAGGAGTTTGCCATAGTGTCAATGACCGTGACGTCCCATACGGCACATTTACTGTTGCACCGGGGCACTAAAGTCATGCCGTCCGGACGCTTGCCGTCTGATCTGGACAACCCACTTGGTTCCTTAGAGGAAGGGATGCCTGCTCTTGAAATTGCTCGCCACATTAAGTCATTTAAATTGCGATGGCGAGACATTCTGCCTGAGCTTCGTTTGCAGAGGAGGCCGTGGAGACCTAAAGCGTCGACTTCATGACCGCAGGGGCACATGTGAGGCTCGCAAGTTTTCGCCCCTAAACGGAAACTAACGGCTACTCGAATCGCCTCGTTGTCTAAAAAAGCCCACAAGAAGCAACAGGGAGAGCGTGAAGCCAGTCGCTGCTTCTTTTGGTTGATACAGCTAGGAGTCGTGCTCTGTCTACTGCATTGGACTGGGATTCTAACAGACTGGTATAAATCCGATCCACTATAAGACGGTCCCATGATTTCTGGTTACTGACTGAGGTAGAAGGTGGAGCACTGGAGTTGAGGCTTTTGGACCAAACTGACAACGCAACGTCAATGGATATATCGGCAGAAAGGGAGCACTTATGAAGGATGGCGTTTTGCAACTGCCTCGTTCCCATCGCTGATGCCAAGAAGGCTGATGGCGCGATATGGGAAACAAGACGAATTCCAAGACCACCCTTGCTCACCGGTAGACTGGCTTGCTGCCACTGCAAATGAGACAAATCTGCGTTGATAACGGCGCACAAGCATTGCCTAAGAGCCTCGTCGTAGTCTAAAAGCCACGGAATATTATTATTATTATTATTATTATTATTTAAATGCTTTTCGATGAATTCTTTTACTGTGGGACGACATATGGACTCCATTGATCAAACCAATGGTTTAACAGTTAACTTGATTAAATTAATTCAGAGACATTGAGATTAAAGCATAATATTTTTTTAAAATTAAATGCACCTACAAAATGTAAAATTGATTACTTGTACCTTTTTAGAATACTAATAACGATAAACCACGCTCACCGTTAGGCCTACTGTAGTTATTCAGTAGCATCAAGGCTTAACAATTGACAATGGATCTATGCAACCTATATTTCTATACAGAGGAATAATTGTAGTCTTGTGGCGCTTTGTCGCATGTTTATTCAATTTCAAAAACTTTTTTACTGCCTTCGGAAGATACATTGCATACACCCAAAGTAAACTATGGCAGCTTCTGTACGTGAATGAGTCAGTGTCGTGAAGAATTCAAGTTACTTGTCCTTTATTTGAAAACTACAACAACTTAATCCAAAATTTAAACTTTGAACTGTCTGAGTCTCCAGTTAACTCCTCCCTCTCAAATGTGACGTCATAATTTATCCATAATTTTACCGCATTATGGAATTATTAACACAGATCAAGTTATATCAAGGTTTTACAGCATATTATGCGATACTGGGTTTTTAAATTGGACACAAACGAATGTTGCTTATTTAAATGTTTTACAATGAGAATCTAATATTATATATCTGTAGTTATTATCTACAGTATATTTTAGATATGCCGCCCTAGAGCTCAGAGCTAGTTAGCTCTAAGAAAATTGACTAAATACAAGCACATGGATCCAATATTATAAACATGAATCCTATACAAGAAACCTAACCTAAAATCCTATACATAGATAATATCCTAGGTATACAAACTATGCAACTCGTAATAATACGTCATAAATATATGGAATGCAACAATTAGCTTGAGCCTAGAAGACACTTAATTGAAGCCTCTGCTCAAAAGCTCACTTATTTTGAAGCCGCTTGTGTTCATTAGACCGCGCAGCTTTAGGTGTAACACATAATGATAACCTATAAACAAGTTCTGCAGGCTTGACTTGGCCTGTGCCTGAAAGCAAGTAGTGCCTGCCTGTCTTTAAGTTGTGACTGAAAACATCACGCAGGCATGATTTGCATAAATTCGTTAACTTTCGAAGACGTCTCAAGCACGATTAGCAATCGCTTTTAGCAATTAGGTAATCATCTTATGAATTGTGCTTAGTGAGTTTTAAAATTATACTAGTAGTTTATAATGCCTATAATGAACGCATTATGAATCGCTAGTCATAATGTATAGGAAGACAACGAGAAACAATCACACGAGGCATATTTCTCTGTGAAGCTAGAGGCTAAGGACTGCACTGTTATTGATTTCGATTTCTCTATGGTCGATTTATTTACAAGTGTCTGTCAGTGGTTTAAAACTGTTTGCATTTATATATTCCATTTTAGACATCCTTGATGTCGCCTTCGAATGAGGAATCGGACATTAAATATTAATTTTATTGCATTGTAGATTAAAGTTTGAAAAAAGTAGTTCAATTTTAAAGGGATTAATTTATTTACGGATGAAGTATTTCATAATTGGCTTGAAGAGGATTGTGATTAAGAACTTTTCCCTTGGACCAACCATCTGGCTATACACAACAGAGAAGAGAAAGTGAGAGGGCTTTAAGAGAGAGAAAGCACCCAAGACTGTATACTGTTGGTAGCTATTGATGTCACATCGGACCGCACTACTCTAGAAAATTTGGATAAACTTATGCTCATAGGACAACTATATCGAACATTTTTCGGAGAAGTTTTAGACATTTTATCCGGCCACCAAATATTCGTGACTGAACTGTAGAAACTGACTGTAAATGTTGACCAGCCTATTTGAGCTTCATAAGATATAAGTCGTATTCATCTTGCCGATGCAAGATATATTAACAGAATGTGTAGGATCCAAACCCAAAGTTCAGAAATCAAGTCACGTATTTGGCACAAGAAAAGGGAGTTCCAAGCGTTGTCACAAGTTTATCAACAAATGTATATGATACTATATATGCTAATATAGTATTACAATATTACAATATTATTACATTTGTAATATTATTAATATTATTAATATTATTAATATTATTAATATTATTAATATTATTACATTATCATTAAAATATTACAAACGTGTATCGGTGGTGTATAATTGAGTATATTCGTAATATTTATGATAGCATCTATCTCTTTACTCTTGTTTCTCTCTCTCTTTCTCTCTCTCTAAAATACAGTTTTAAGGGAGGTTGAGAGAGAGAAAGAACCTAAGACTGTATACTGTTGGTGTCTATTGATGTAACATTGGACCGTCAAGGCATAAGTTAACTTTCAAATCTACTTTCTACTCAATAGAAGCTCAGCTGTTTTAGCCATCAAGAGATTTCTCTTGTACAAAGATTACGGTCTATAGTGTTGTACAAAGGTAACGGTATATAGTGTTGTACAAAGGTAACGGTATATAGTGTTGTACAAAGGTAACGGTATATAGTGTTGTACAAAAGTTACGGTCTACAGTGTTGTACAAAGGTAACGGTATATAGTGTTGTACAAAGGTTACGGTATATAGTGTTGTACAAAGGTTACGGTATATAGTGTTGTACAAAGGTTACGGTACGGTATATAGTGTTGTACAAAGGTTACGGTATATAGTGTTGTACAAAGGTTACGGTATATAGTGTTGTACAAAGGTTACGGTATATAGTGTTGTACAAAGGTAACGGTATATAGTGTTGTACAAAGGTTACGGTATATAGTGTTGTACAAAGGTCACGGTATATAGTGTTGTAACAAGGTTAAGGTCTATAGTGTTGAACAAAGGTTACGGTCTGTAGTGTTGTACAAAGGTTACGGACTATAGTGATGCTTTTCTTTTTCAAATCTTCAAAGAAATAATATCGTTTATGATAGAAATATTACTGAACAAATAACAGATCGTTCAGAATATTTATATGTCAAATCTTGTATTACTCCTATTAAATTATTTAATTGATTTAAAATGATGCTCTATTTTTTCAGATAGTTATTCCACTGTAGGTCGAAATCACTCGGATTACTTTGGAATGCTCCAACACTTTTGGAATACTCAGTATAGTAGACATTAACGGTAATTTTGTACTGATTTATTTCTCTCTAAAATTAAAGAAACAAAATGGCGGAGATGATGAAGGAGAAGGCGACGAAGAGACCACCCCTGTACTTTGAGGGTCGAGTGAGCAGCACCAGCACCGGAGTTACTGCTGAAGCTTTACGTCCGGCTCTCAATTCCAGCGGAGTCTTCAATCTACCTCGATATCATCCCCAGTACACCTTGAGCAAGCTTCGCTACACCGAAGGATTCGAGAACTTTGGAGCAAGCAACGATGAAGAAACTAAATCCATACAGATCAATCCTCGGGTGGAAAACAAACGTTACGAAGATGTTTCGTTAGACGATTTATTAGACGATGACGATGATCCTCCTGAGAAAGCCGTGCACATGGAACCTCTCTACAAGGAAGCTCAGAGAGGAAAGATAAGGATAATATCAGAGATACCCGAGCCAGACGACCTTAGAAAGCAATGTTGTGGTGACTGTTGCTTCTGTTGTTGCGTGTGGTTGCCCAACCGTTGCTCGTCCGGGCTACCGAGTTGTTGCTGTCCAGCTAGAAGCTCAAAAAGCGATACCAGGCAAAGAAGAGAAGAAACAACGAAAGTGGTATCATCATCGTCATCAGGGCTTTATGATGACTGTTGCTGCTGGCGCCACCTGTGCTGTAAATCCTGCTCGGGTCCACGAGGTTGCTGCTCTCCGTGGTGCACAAGTATGACGGCAGTCTCTTCCAAGATCATCGTCGTCGCTCTACTGCTGCTGCTGGCTCTTGGTATCGGCCTCGCTGTTGGCCTGGGAGCCTGGGACTCATCAGATAGGACATCCGGAAATTCAACATTTCCAGGAAGTAGTAACACAGGACCAGTTTTAAGCATCGAGCCTATTACATCTGATTTGTGGAGTGTGACTACGATTATAAGTTTAAATTCTACAGTTCAGGTTAAAAATAATACCGGTACAGCATCTGGTATTGAGTCTACGGTAACCGGCTTGTGGAATTGGACTACCGTTCAAAATATTAATTCTACAAATAAAGTAGACAACAATAGCGCAGTAAACAACGGGTCAACGATAACTGCGGTATGGAGTTTGAATACTGATCAAAACAGGAACACTACAATTCAAGATAACACACTGACAACGCAAAGTCTTCCTTCATCAATACATAACGCATGGAATCTGACGACTGAAAATGCTAGAACAACGGTGGCATCTGGTGAAACGACTAAATCGATTAATTCAGTAACGGGAAGATTGTATACTACAACGTCAGGAGATGGTAATAGTTCATTGGTAGCAACGGTTGGGAATGACACATCGACAACCACAGGAAAAACTGCTCAAACAACAACCGCACCGGTTACAAGAGAGGACAACACAGTGACATCATCGCAACTAAATAGAACGACGGAGTCAGTAGCTAATAAATCAATAATAACTACATCAATTCCTACTGTACCAATAACTACTGTACCAATAACTACTGTACCAATAACTACTGTACCAATAACTACTGTACCAGCAACTACTGTACCAATAACAACTGCACCAGCAACTATGGCACCAATAACAGCTGTGCCTACATCGTCAGTACCAATAACTACTCTATCAACAAGCACTGTATCAAAAACTACTGCATCAACAATAACTGAATCAAAAACTACTGTATCAACAACAAATTTACCAGCAACAATGGTATCGACATCTACTTTACCAACAACCACTGCGGAAATAACAACTGTGGCAACAATAACTGTGCCAACTACAGTACCTGTACTAATTACTGATACATCAACAACTACAGTAAACTTTACTACGATGTAAGTAACTACTGTACTAGTAACAGCAGCATAGACTACTTGGAATACTGTAGTATCTCTCATGATGTCAGTTACGAAGACTTCGACAGAAGACTTAACAACAACTCAGATGTTCAGTGTAAAAACAACGGTAACTGCGAGATCTATAGATAATTTTACCATGAATCTATGCAACACTAATGATACAAATATATGTTATCTTCTTGTTCACTGCACTGTCAAGTGGCAGGTTCAAGGTACATATTCATACTCAAAGTCTATTTTCTCGCTACATAAGAGCACTGCGTAGATCAACAAATTAATCCCTTCACAAAGGCTATGCCTTATCCATACATTATGTAGCCTATAGCTTGGAAAAGTATGGCTTCTGAGGTGATTTCCCGTTGCCTTCTTCAATATGTGATATTTATCAAACTAAATTTAACCATTTCATTGAGAACTTTTGAAATTGAAAAACAAAAACCTAATTATATAGAAACTACTGTCACCATCTGTCGTCGGGAATGCTAAATTACTAATTGGTAGGACTGCAGAGGGCAGTGGAAGGCAATCAGTGGCGGAATGAGCGAGGCACACTGCACGGGATTAGCAGGAGAAAACGGTTGTAATTGAATACAGCCTGGAGATTAATCGGAGGATAATTATTGGATTCAATCGTATCTAATCGCTGTAATTCTCAAATCCTACAGAATCGCTCCTCAGAGCTGTGGGGTGACTATACATCTGTGGATTCTGGGACGAGATTCGGTTCGATTTAGAAAATCTTGTGATTGAAAATTACAAGAAATATGGCATATGAAGAATCTAATTTACAATAAACGTGAAGTACATTTGTGATAGTTTCTGATAGTTCTGTGGATCACTAGCTAAATGAATCATTCTTTATAAACTTCTGAAGTAAAGTGAGATATGGAAGTCGCACAGACTGAAGGATCTATAAATTCGTTAAAATAACAATTCGTTGTGTGCTCCAGATTAACTTTTGAAATACTAAATGCGAATGCTAATTAGGACAACTTTTAGTCAACTCATGCCGGTAAACTCTATATTCAAAAACATTGTAAAAGATATTGCCTTAAATGTTCCATACTCCAATATTCATATTAGACATGCCGAATTCTTTCGAATAATTACCTATTTTATCCAAATTTGTGCTTTTTGATAAATTTTGAAAAAAGATATTAATTGGTAGGGGAAATCTTTTTATTTGAGTTGGTAACTCTGCTCCCACCACAACATCTCCATCAGTCAGGATCCGTAGATACTGCGGACTCGACGAAGAAAACTTCGGCGCTTTTCCTGATCCCTGAAGGGACGCTTGTAGGTAATCCCACATGATAGCCGGATTAGGACAATACAACTCCGCAGATTACGCTTCTTTCCGCTTCTAATTGCAACAGTTAATGCAAATCTTACAGAGAGTTTTATAACGAATTTAACGAGCGTAACGCGTCATATTACCTGAGAAATTTACTATTATATTTCTGTAAACATTTTCTAATAATTGAACTCATTTAGGCTTATTTAGTATACAATTTAAAAAATCTAATGTTAATGTCAGTTTCCTCACTCGAAAGCGATGTCAGTGAAGGGCGAGCCCAAAATTTGGGCCCCGCACATAGGCCTACTGATCCGCGATCGAATATCGTACCGACATCGGCACTGGCTCCAGCCAGTAATCAGTGATATTTAGAAAATTTTCCAATAATTAAACTCAACTATTTATCACTCAATTAATGATTTATTTGAGTAGGAGTTAGTGAGTTTAACGTCAATATCAGAAGCTCAAAGCTTATTAAAAAAGAGTTTTAGACACGCTCGAGCTATCGATTATGAGTTTAACTCAAGCATATTGCAGATTTCACTCTTAAATCAAACGGCTACTTAATACATAACAGTGAGTATCGAACCAGTAATTACATGTAGATATGATAATGTGGTATGTATTTATGGTCAATGAGTAATGGGCAGCCTATCACAGTACTGTTCATGATATGAAATAAGAAGGCATTTGCGATTTGTTAATATATTTTAGCGGATAGGAATTCAACATAAGCGCCAAGCCTGAAAGGCTTTTCGCAAATATAATAAATGAACTACGGTTAATGTGTTTTAATTTAGTTGCACAACTTAGGATTAACATTGATAATTTATTGACGCATGTTATTTTGAGAGTTAAACTGTACTTTAAATGACTTAAAGCATTTGTGCAATATTTAAAGCGTTGTAAGTTGGATTTAGGATCTAAGATATGTGCCTAATTTTCATCAACAAACTTAGCAAAATTCTATTTTATGAAATAATTTAACTGTTAGCAAATAATTATGGATTGATTGATTAAGTATTTATTTGGCCTATTTATCTTAATTTTCATTAAACTTTTAAATTTAATTGCGCATTGTAACTACAGCTAAAAGTAAATTAATACTAAGCAAGAATAACACATTTCTTATATTAAAAGTTTTATTATTCATATACATATTATCGACACCAAATAATTACTTGAAAATTAATTAAGCCTACCAGTTGGGCCTACAAAAAGCCCTGAACTGAACTGAGGAAGGCAAAGGGAAGCCACCTCAGAAGTCATACTTTCCCAAGCTATAGGTTACAAAAGGCATAGACTTTGTGAAGGGATTAGCTTGTTGATCTAAGGAGTGCTCTTATGGAGCGATAAAGCAGACTTTGAGTATGAATATGTTCCTCGAACCTGACATTTGGCAGTGCACTGAAGAGAGAGAGAGAGAGAGACCCAAAGAGTTGGACCAATAATTTCAGAGTTCAAATAAGCAATGACAACTTTATATCATGCGTGGTTGTGGACAGAATCGCTTAATAGCCCGTTACGGTTTGTCATCAGCCGAATCTCAGAGCAAATCCCGTCAACTCGCTTCAAACAATGATCGTAATCAGCGGATTAGAGTCTGCAGACGAGCTAACAGTGCCTCAGCCAGTGGTTAATGAGTCTATGATAGCTGCTATGAGTGATGCTTAGCATTCTCAATTATGTGATTGATAGATGGCAAGCATTCGCAAAGAACACAACGACGTGAATTCAGAGATGTCCTTGGGTTTGGTTGATCTATGGGTTGGGCTTATTTTTTCTCGTATTTTAGGTTGGGTCAGTAAACTATGGTAACAAATATGAAAATCTTATATATTTGTTCAAATAAAAAATGAAAAGCTCTTGTGAGCTTTCAAAAAGAAAAAACAGAATATGGGTAAAATATCGTTCTTTGGCCTTTTAATTTGGAAAAATTAATTTTTGTTTTGTTGTAGGAGAATTATAGAAACACTGTTGAGAAATTAAATAATTAATGTGCTGTGTATTTTGGCCATTGGGTTTTGTTTCATTTTCTGTGCACTGTCTTGGCTGGATTCAGTTCAGTCAGTGCTTTGATGTATTAGATTATGTTACTTCTGCAATTAGATATATTTGGTTTGGTTGGGCCAATTCCTTGATGGCTTGGGTTTTAAAATGTGAACATCCGACATTCTCAGCGGTAAGAATAGTTTTGAAATATAGATTTATGTGCGAATGAATGTTTCGCCTGATACGGGCCTTATTACATTGCTTTAGCTGATTTAATGTCTAGGCCTAAGTATTTTTATTTTGACAAAAGATGCCTAAAAACATTGATTAAAACCACTCATGAAATTAATTTTTGACCAATTAAAATAAATAGTAATTAATTAATTGATTCGTTTCCTAGAAGTAATATCTGTAATTTGTTGACTCTCTAGATGATGAATCCACTTATTCCACGGTATAAATTCCTGCACATAAACACTAATTCGATCATAAACAAAATACTACGTCCAATAACTAAATAAAGGTCAAGTAGTTTCATTTAACACAAAAAATGGTCTAATTTTGCACTTTTTCGTGATCATCAGTTGCAATATTAATTGCAATTATTAGCATTGATCCATTTCGTTAGGAAAATTATTTTCATATTTAATTATACTTGTTCTAATTTTGATTCTTATTCATCTTCTTGTTGTTCTTCTTTTTGTTCTTCTTCTTGTTGTTGTTTTTCTTGTTCTTGTTCTTATTATTATTAATAAAAATAAAAATAATAAAATTATTATTTATTTTTTTACCCTGTGTATAGAGAACCCGATGTTTGATAAAAACGACTCAAGCAATACGTGCTGAATCGCCGCCCGGCTACTCGAGGTCAACTAGTGGCTTAAACGAATTGCTAAAGCAGACTGCACTAAATCTTTGCAAAGTCATGAAAAGCATTTGCCTAAGAAAAGAGGTCTCTCACTTATCGCCGGTTTGCTCTGCAATACGTCTGCCTATGCCATTAATGAAGTCAACTTCATCCGGATTCATCGGGCCCAGGATTTCAATGTTCACAGGAACAACATCATGCCCTAAGGATAGATCGCGGTACTTGTCCATTTTCTTAGAGGCGGCTAGTTCAGCAGCTCTACCGGCAGAGACTGAAGTCGTATTTATTATTATTACTATTATTATTATTCTAATTATTATTATTATACTGAAGTCGTACTATTATTTTTTTTAATATTATTTTTTAATATAATGCCCTGGGCTATATAGGGCACTATGATAAAAAAATAAGATAAAAAGAGACCTTATATAATTGAAACTTTAAAAAATCGGTTATTACTAGTAATATTATTACTAGTAATATTATTATTAATATTATTACTACTATTCTTCTTCTTAGTATTATTATGATTATTATTCTACTTATTATACATGTAAATTTAAATTTTATTCTAAGATTATTCATAATTGAACACAAACGATACAAGCTCATTGCTGGATGAAGCAGGCTCAGGTGACGGGGGGTGTGGGGGGGGGGAGGAGGGGCTGAACTCTGCTGACTGTCACGGAGTTGTATTTAAGCAGAAAATCTGTTGCTCTGTTTCAATAATCTCATCACATTCAGACCGTTACTCGTATTCTACCGCTTATATTGTTTTATTTTAAAATATTTAAGATAAGTCTTATAACTGGTGTCTATAATTTAAGTATATAGTTGAAATTTATGAGAAAGCATCATTCGGTTTTGCAATATTTTTATGAAGCGGTACCCTGACTTTTGTTAATCGACTAATAATACTTTTAAGTATTACTAATATTAATATAATCATCATCATCATCATCTTCCCTTAAATCCCAGTTTAACCAGGGTCGGGATACGAATAGACTTTCCTTTATCCATTCGTTAAAGTAATAATAATATAATAATACTTTTAAATGACACGGATAATTTATACTTTGCTTTTTCTATTATATTTTCAATTTGAGGGAAGAGAGCTACATGTATGTTATTTTACAAATTTCCATAATTCGACAATGATTGAGATCGATTTAAATTAGTCAATTTTTGCTATACGAGTGTCAGAATGTAGCCTATAGCTACTTTCAATGTTTCAGTGCAAAATGAATATTTAAGAACAATAAGTTAAATGAGAGAACTTTTTTATCACGTATAGTTCAACATACTTTGTTTGATCTTGTAGAAGTTTTTATTATAGAATTTGTACATGTATAAACCTATAGGAGATTGTATTGAATATTCATAGTTACTCCGAACCTGCAATAATTAGGAACATTATTTATCAAAAGTAACTGCCAAGGGCTATTTAATCTATTAGTGTGCCATTTTATAACAGACAATACAAAACAGTCTGAAATTCTGTTAGAACTTTCCAATTGATTTCTTTCTGAAGCAGATCAACATGGACGTTACAGAAACAAAGTTTCATTTTCATCCGCTTAATACTTCTCTCAGTTTAGGAGTCTATGCTCCATTTACCTCACATGATCCCTTTCAATCCATGTACTATTTGAGTTTCGGGTACAATGATCCCGTTACAACAAAAACAAGAGAAAACAAAGTGTTTAGTTCATCCTGTAAAGAACCCTGTTTGTTAAAATCTAGTGGCTGCCAAACTTCGAACTTCGAGCGACTTCCGGACGTCACAAGTCAGGATAGTTTGTCATGGAGGACTGACAGACATCGATGCGATCCTGCAACAACATGTGACCTTCACCAATCTTGTGAAGTTGAAAAAAAATCCGGTAGAAAACTAAAGGGTTTCTCTGTCAGCGACATCTTAGGTCTGGATAAGTACGAAAAAGAAGATGACGAATCGCATTGTATCAGTTACGGTAAAGAAAGTATAAATCTGTAATCGATCAAATTCAACCAATAATAACGATACTAATGCTAAAACAATACGAGCAATATTAATCCAAAAAAGTTGAAAACATATTTTTCATCGATCAAATTCAACCAATAATCAATAATAGAAATAATTAATAATAACGATACTAATACTAAAACAATATGAACAATATTACTCAACAAAGAGTGGAAATACTATTTATCAATATTAAATAATTCTATCTAGTGGAAGATATCGGAAAACTTTTGAAGCGTAGTTTCAAGTTTGTGTGCTCTAGTAGTTTTAAAAATGATTTCAGCAATAGAACATATTTAACGATGCACTAAGTTGACCATGTTAATTATTATTAAAGACAATCTGTCACCCGGAGTAAAAGAGCATCGAAAGGGAGCTGGTCCACATCTGATGAATCAACACAAAATTTGGTTTAAATGGTTACATCGACAGTGCTTTAATTCTCTTTTAGACAACAGCTGCAGCAAGAAACTATTGTACTCGCGTTTTTGAAATTAAAAAATATTAGAAAGTATGTAGGCCTAATCAGTGATTTATCGAGACCAGTAAACTAAGATTAAGAGTCATAGTCCAATATTGTAAATTGACGGTTTAGGAGTTATTGAGATTGTTCAGGACAAACATTATAAAGTAGTTTTATATTAATTTTGTTAAAATCATAATAACCCATACAAGAATCGAATGTTATAATTTTGCAATAATCCAACTGAAATTAAATGCACATTATTATGAAATGATCGGCTAATAAAAATAATAATTATAAGATCCGACAATTTCTATAGCGGTGTCATAGCCGGTGCCCGGTCTTCGAGACCGCTTTGCATGTTCCTGGCAGGTTATTATTAATACTTTCCATGGTTAATCATATATGTTATAATGATGATATCTGTCACTTTTAATACCACGCCTTAAACCCATAGGCAGTTTAGTCAATTATCCAAGTTACCAGAGTCCTGTGATTGTCCGAAATTTACACACTACACCCTCTCATCAGCTCTACAGGGAATTGATCCCAGGACCTCATAATAACTTCATAAAATTTATAATTTCATGAAATTATCTAACGCACTCACATACTAATCTATTTATACATTCAAGCAAACATTTAACCTTTGTTACATTTTGGCTTAGTGCTATGTAGCTGGCATTTAGCAATATCGACATCAGAGCAGTTCATGTATGATCTAGCTATTACCTCGTGATTTAATACTTGTAATTTATTATAATATCTGAGACGTATCTGACAGAATCATATAATAAAATATACGCTAATGTGTATTTCACATTTTTTAAATAACACTTCTATTAGCTACTATTTTAAACTATAGCTTTACTCCCTGCTTACAGTAAATGAGTAGTAGTGGACTTTCTCTCTCTCTCTCTATTAGTTCACTGCCTACTAGCAGGTCCATGGTATATAACGCCCCTACTCTTCTCTGTCTTCCGCATTCCTCTTCATATCCACATATGAGTGGGTCTTTAAATCATCTAACATACCTAACCCATAGTCATAGTGATATATTTAATAATTTCAATTACATCTCTATTTCACTACTTGCAGAGTCCAACGCCGGATATTTTAAAGCGGATTCGGACAGTTGGCGGACCAGCAGCTGCAGCACCGTGCAATCCTGTCGAGGCTCTCCCTGCACCACACTCAGACAAGAAGAGCACCAGATGAGCGCTCTGAGTTCTGCTGAAGTCAACAACTGGGAGAAAAACTGCAGAAGAACGAGAACGGCTTTCACTTACGAGCAGTTGGCAACACTGGAGAACAAGTTCAAGACTACCCGTTACTTGTCTGTCTGCGAGAGATTAAATCTCGCCTTGGCTCTCAGTCTAACAGAGACGCAAGTTAAGATATGGTTCCAGAACAGAAGAACAAAGTGGAAGAAACAGAATCCCGGATATGATATCAATACTCCATCGCTGATGACGTCACCGGACCCGTCCATGATGGATAGAGCGTTTTTGTATTTTAGTTCCAGTGATGTTGTTGGTGATAGATTTGATCGGCGAGAGAACTGGAACGAGAACGATATTAGTCTATGTCATTCTTGAGAGTTTACAGTTTTGCTACGATGGAGAACAATTGACGTCCATGATCTAGTTATTACACCGATACCATAAATTTAGCTCCAGTCGATGGCATCGATCTCTCGTAAAATGTTCTGCCAAATAGGTCCAAGGCACACATTGCCTCACAAAGGCTATTTCAGGCTTTATATATAGGATACTTCGTTGATCAACAAGGTTTTTCCCATCACCAAAGTTAAGCTTTCCAAATTTAAATATCGTCATTAGCTTGGTAAATGGGCTTCTGAGGTGGATTTCATTTTTCCAATTTTTCCTTTCTCTCTATTACGACACTTGCAGCTGACTGGTTGGTAAATCTACTCATATATTTCCGATGAATTTGACAAATATGGATGATATAAATTGATGAAGGATCATATAAATTGAGACGCCTTTATCGAATTAGTGAGAACTGAGCATTAGTAAATCCTGTTCCTCTAGTAGCAAGCTCGTAATTCTAGATGAATCAGCCAGAATGAATGTTGATAATCCTGATTCAATTACCTGTAACCTCATGATCTCACGTATTTAATCTAACATTGTAGCTCAAGATTTTAGTGAATGTTTATGTAGCTCTCTGTAAGTCATTAGCTAACATCATGAAATTGTAAATGACTGTTCCCGAGATCCTGTGATCAATTCCCGATAGAGCTGATCAGAGAGTAATCATGGATATTCAAAGAGGACTGGTAATATGGATAATTGAAACGGAACGAAATAATGTCGAAAAGGGCATGTAGAACTTTTTTGCATTTTCAAAATGTTTCAAGTAACACCAAAAAGTATTATAGATAAGGCCCCTTTCATTTTTGATAGGCCTAATATTTGGCATCCAAGTTATTTTTTACAGTTTAGATATACAAGTAGAAAAAGCTAGATTCAATTTGTCGTGGTTTAACTAGCATTTACACTATATTATAATATTACTATGCATTATATTATTGCACTATTATACGCTTGCTTATAAAGCCCACTCTTTATATGATTAAATATAAATTGCATATATTGATGCTATTCTGAAACTGATTATAAAAGTCTACATTTAAATAAATTAGTTTATAAAACATAGTTCCTTAATAGCATTCATATCACGCAGTTACATGTACATTGTGTATTGAGTTCTATTTAATATTTAATATCAGCGCTATTTAAGAATTAGTGTAATGAAATCGGTAAGTAGTCTCTTTAGTTCTCAAATAAACGACATCAGTGATTTACTAGCACACTAATGAGACTATATACATGTAGGCCTCAGAGATAGAGAGATAGGCTAACGTGAGGCTATATGTTAAAGCTGGTAAAGGTTAACGTCAGTTTCGAAATTTCCTCACTCGGAAGCGATGTCAGCGACGGGAGAGCCCATGATTTGAACCCCGCACCTACTGATCCGCGGTCGTGTATCTTGCTGACTTCGCCATTGGCTCCAGTCAGTATATGTGTATATCTTTTTAAGTTTTAATTAGCATTGGTGTGACAAAATATACGTCATTGCGTCGACTTTTACACCTATATGCTCATCTGCACTGGCAAGGACTAAACATAGCACATATGAAACTCAAAATAAGTGATTTTTTCCGCACACTAACTCTCAAGTAAATCCCTATTAAAATCTGCTTGGACAGTGTATGAAGGTCGACGATTAATCTGTAGCAATGTTCATCGTGCTTGGCACTGTTCGATGTCTCGTGATGCTCGATGGCTCGTAATGCAGATAATATGCGAGAAATATTTAACTCTGACTCGATAATATGAAGCAATCGTTTGTCACTCTTAACGCGTACAGCCAATTAATTGCTCCCATAGGAATTTCACAAACCGATGTTGCAGAATTATCTGCTATGCCAAGATTTTTATTGAAAAATACTGCACAGCTGAAGCACAACGTATGGAATTTACGAGAAGGTCTGATCGCTTTTATTTCAGAACATTGTAACATATCGCTTAGATAGATATATTTACGCAGACACTATAAATTTGTATTTATATATTATTTTAATGCTTTTCGACCACATTTAATGGTTTCCAGGTTTAAAAGGCAGCATCGTTTTGGTACAATTTGCTCGAATATCCTTACTCGAGTCGTAGAAGACCTACGGTTAATAAATTTGAGACTAAATAGACCATCGATGCAATTTGTAGTTTAAAAATCGTCTTAACTTTAACATATTAAAGAAGAACACTCTTGATAAAAGTTTGTTTGTATTTCTAGGGCTTGGCAATAAAAGCAAAGTATTGCGTCATTTTTTTCTTAACGAAAACATAACAATATAAATAATTAAAGTGCTATTGTCGGCAATGACAATATCGAGCATCCTTAATCAGAAAAGATCATAAGGAAAGCGAATCACTAGCTTTTTGCTTATTAAACATGATTGCTAAAAATTCTAAAGTCGGATTTAATGGAACATAGAACTAGTAAATCTAAAATAAATCTTTTCTAATATGCATAACCTTCGACCCCACTTTTAAAAATGGTATTTTTACTGCATGACACAATTTAAAATTACAACACAATAAAAGTCACAAGTGTAAATTCTAGAAATAACTTCCACAAAGCATTACTTCTTTTGCTGTTTGTATGTCGCACACAAAGCATGCATGTCTAGTTTCCTAAACAATAATAAACCGTAAACAACTAGTGAACTAAACGAGAAGCCTGTCAGTGCATTCTGCCGGATATTAATCTTTTCACTTGGTCAGTATACAACCATCTAGACTCACTGTGGTTCCAGAGTAGTACAGTTTACAGATAACAGCGTTGTTAGAATAGTCCAGTTCTTTTACGTTCTTCAATGGATTTACCTGTACCTAGGCACAACATTGCGACAATTTTATTTAAAGAGGAAATAATTTATTGTTTTCGAAGTATACATGTAGATGACATAAATGAAATAGTAGAGTGCTGTGTCGTAAGTTTTCATTTATAACTAAACAGTCAGATAGCTAGCAGTCAGATAGCTAGCAGTCATATAGCTAGCAGTCAGATAGCTAGCAGTCAGATAGCTAGCAGTCAGATAGCTAGCAGTCAGATAGCTAGCAGTCAGATAACTAGCAGTCAGATAGCTAGCATTACTCTTTCCTATTAACTGCATTCAAATTTGTTTGCATATCGAAAGTAAAGCTTTCAAATCAGTTGTACTGTGGTTCTTTGTGGTGCTTAAAACAGCATGTGAGTAGAAATATGTATCTTGGACCTGCTATGTGGTAGAACAATAGAGAGAGAGAGAGAGAGAGAGAAAGAGGGAGAGAGCGAAAGAGATCAATCTCAGCACCAAACATATAGAAATAATTATGTAAAATTATAAACCCGGAGACTCAAAACCTAAACTGTCCATTTCACTATCGATGGAATTAAGAACCTCTCAGGGACTTAAACTAATATCTTTAAGATATGCTTCAAATTCAGAAAATAGATAATTTATTGCAGAAATGTTGATTCAAAAAATATTACTTTATGTTAACAAATAGCCAAGACTTCAGAATGGTGTCTCTATTTGTCGAATAAGTCGAATTTCTCAATAGAAGCAAATATCTTACAAATTTCTATTTATCGAAATCAAATGCAAGAAAATTCCGGATCTGCGGAGGGGTATTCTGGAAAGAAATATAGGACAGCCTGAGGTTACGGATACCTTAAACACGTAGAGTCCAGGTGGGACGTCCGAGATATCAATCCACTGACAGTCAATGTCATCCGTGTAGTCATCCGCGCATCCCACACTGATCCCTGGATACAGCGAGATAAACATAAAAATATTTATTACCCTAAAACTTTAATAATAAATAGTCTACGTGAAACTTTTCAATTTCAATTGATCGAAATAGTTTCCAAGGCTCTTTAGTAAGCAATAGATGTTAGAGTGTCCATGAGGCATTAGTAATTCATTTATTATAAAATGAATTGGCAATATTAATCACTAACAATAATCTATTTAGAATGACTAATTTATTGTTTATATTTATACAGGGATTTCCAAGCTCATTTATGTATATTCATAATGGTTCAACATTCTTGTTTTGATAACAAACATCATCGACAGCCGAATCTCAATGTTTTTAAAGCAAGGAATTAAAGCCAGTTGTACTTTTCAAAAGCTGGAAATTATTAATGAACAGAATGCATTACTGGCTGGAGCCAGTGGCGATGTCGTTAAGATATTAGACCGCGGATCAGTATGTGCGGGGTTCACATCCTGGGCTCTCCCGTCACTGATATCGCTTTCGAGTGAGGAAACTGACGTTAACATTAGCCTTTTTAGCTTTTGCTTTTTACGAAACTGTAAAAATCTTTTGAACAAGTAAAATATCCCACAGAGTTGGAGTTAAAGTTTATAAGACCTTGAGCTTGCAGCCCTTCACATCGGAACGACGGCTCTATTCCCGGCATGCACCGGACGTCCTCCAGACAAAAGCTTGCCTTGTGTCCGGCCGCCATCATCTTTCCTGTCATATCCCTAAGCTCATAGTCCGCGAACCTCTGAATGCTGTGGAAGTGCCTGAATGAAACATCCACTTTATCTCTGTCATATTTGTGATGTCTAAAAGAAGACTAACCATGAAATACACGTAATTCTAAGCTCTCTAATGTATTATCTATGATTTCTTTGATTTGAAATAATTTATGGCTAAAATGTAACTATTACAAAGATCTGATTATTTGTAGCTTATTTCCGTGCGCTCTATACCTACTATTTTTATCTGAGAACTGTGAATGACGGGATATCAATATTGATGTATTTATCCGAATTAATTAGTAGAACACTACATGTATAAGTTATAAAGCATGCTCTAATTCGACATAATTTCATCAATAAGCCTAAGACTTACATATGGCAGGCATGCCACTGCCATTCTTCTGGTCGTGAAGCCGGATAGAATGGTGCAGTGCCAAAGTTCCATGTACTGAGGGTAAACCTCATCAGTTTTCTTGTACTTAAAAACCAATCTGTCAACCAGCATAGCATAATTAAAGAACTTCTACGTTAATAGGATACTAGAGAAACTCAACATATTTCTAGACCACTACCAGCTGCAGCATTATAGTATTGGATAATTCATTTTTTACTGTAATTAATCGTTGTACAGTATAGAGATGCCTTTGAATGTTACTCCATTAAACACTATACATCATTTTCATAATCATAATAAATTTTAAGACGGCTAATTTATTTCTGTATTACTTTCAGCCGAATCTGAGATATCAGTAGGCCTAAACTATATGCACCAATGAACAGAAATTTGTATTGTCAAGTTTTTAATTTTATTTCAAATAGTAGTTTGTATTTAATGTTTACTTTGATGATACGATATGATTAATGATGATTTGCTATGCTAATAAGGTGACGTAAATATACTTTTTTCTCAAGTAGACATATGATAAGGGCGCTCCATTGGGCGGGTCTCTCTGTAGCTACGTGGTACAGTGTAATTGAGTAGACTACGCAAGAGTACGTATTAATTAATACTTAATACATGTATATTATTGAATCTTCTTTAATACATGTATGCTATAGAATCTTCTATAAATAGAGGTCATAGAAGGAAGGTAGAATGGAAGGAAAAAGAGGCAGAGGCAAGCCGAAGAATATTAGATGATTTAAAGACCCACTCATATGTGGAAATGAAAAGGAAAGCGGAAGACAGAAAAGAGTGAGGCGTTACATACCATGGACTTGCCAGTAGGCAGTGCACTAAGAGACATGTACAGTATATTATAGAATACAGATTTCTGAGCACCTGGTTCAGTGGCTATGATGTGCTGAGCACTGGAGGACACACACTTCTCTTCCAGGGCGCACTGCAGGAAGTAGAGAGGAACGTCCTGGAGGTATATGGACTCCTGGATCAGAGTGGCGTTAGGTACTAGATCAGGCAAGTCTGCGTATATCAGGATGCATAGTTAAACAGCTGCGATAGATCAGTCAAAATTGTTATACAATTTACAATTTTTCATTAAGGAAAATTTGCAGGTTCCATGCATCTGTATCTATTAAAAAGCTAAAGCTAAAAGCTAAGGTTAACATCATTTTCCTCACTCGAAAGCGATGTCAGTGACGGGCGAGCCCAGGATTTGAATCCCGCACATACTGATCCGCGGTCGAATGTTTTACCGACTTCGTCACTGGCTATAGACGTTGGCTCCAGCCGATATTAACAACTAATGAGGCTTAGAAAACGCTAGCTTTTTAGTTCTATGTTTCTTTAGTACCTCATTGACCAACATATGGATTGATTTGTCGTGTTTATAATTCGTACCGATTCGTGGATATTTTACTTTAATTTTAGCAAGAAGCCAGGACGCCAGATTAAATTATAATGTTTTCAGGAATGAATCAGTAAAATTGCGGACTAAGGGCTTAAGCAATAAAGGAATATTAATTAATAATAAACAAGTAATTGCCTTTTGATAAAATCATAACTCAAGATTGTACAGAAAAGTGAAAAATGTGAATAATTTGGCATATAAAATTATGCAGTCTACGTAAAAGTTAGGCCTAAATCGCCTACCAGTCTTGAAGTCTTTAGCCGCTTACCTTTCTGTCCAAAGACGGCTCCGTTTGACAAGAATGGTCCAATAGGTTCCGCAGTGGATTTGTATGCAATGCATACAGACAATAATATGACCAATCTATCCCAGGAGAAGTAAACTCTGCCATCTGATGAGTTAGCAAACCGATGCGACATTGTGCGGTATTAATTTAATTTAATTTATAGAGTTGATTAAACTTAAGTCAATCTGTTAAGTTAGCTTAGTGTATATTCCATATAATAAACCAAACAATTATTAGGGAAGTGCTTGTATAAGAGCGTTAGCTGTAGTTACTGACCTCCCAGACACCGCAGGATTAGCGGTGACTTTTTTGTTTGGCAGCTGTAATCTATCGAACAACTTACCGCATTTACTTTAAGCCAACTCGTAGCGTAAGCTCACCTATTAACATAACTTTCTACGTTCAAGCGAACAACGAATCAAAATCATGCCATGCAAAATAAATACAATAAGCTTTGGCCCGTCAAATTAAGGGTAGCTAGTATAATCTGGCAACTATGGTTTTCACTTAATGAAAACCCATTTCAGCTTAATTAATTTTCCGTGAAATCGAAGACTATACGGGTACCTCTCAGTTTTATATCTTAGACCAAATGAGAATTATGCGAAAAGTTATATTGAATAATAATCATAAAATTAAATTCATTAATAAAGGTTATAATAATAGTTATATTAGTTATATTCATGTAAAAGTTACGTAAGAATTTTACGAAAAGATTGTGCTTAGTATTAAATTTGTATTAAATATCTTTACAGAACAGAACACACTTAGAAATCAAAATGAGTTCATATATATCTAGAAATTGAAATGAGCTAATTTCGTTATCACTATATCGAATCTAAATCAAGTCATTCTATAACGTAAATATTTCGAAATCGTAACCACATAACTGTAAAGCGGATCCCCGTGCTATGACCAATGAGCCGCTCAGTTCATATCACGCCTCTAGCGGTCAGTATAAGTGTTAACATTAACTGTTGGTAATGAAATTGTTAGCAGATCAAAGAGACGAGAAAGTTGGCCTCTCGGTTTCATACTGAAATTTTTGGCAGAGTAGAATTATTAACATAAGCGTTTTGTCTCGAAAACCGTCATTTAGTAGCGTATACATGAATGCTGTGATACTTTTATGCGAGAAAGATATTGGTGTTGGCAGCAGAATATCAGATCGAAAAATTGATCTAATCTAATTTAATATAATATTTGTTGTTTTACTTAAAATGTAGTTTCTCCTCATGTTTCCTGCATTCATTTACGTTGTGCTACACTTGATGCTTTATTTACGTCGTGACAATTATACGCCTAAATTTTGTTTGACCATAAATTCAATTGTTCTATTTTTCTACGAAACGATGCATATGCACCAAATTATCTAACTCTTTATAATGTCAGATTGTTCCTATTTTTGATATTTTGGAGCAAAGAAAAAAGCCGCATGTGTAGCAAGAGACGAATAAGCAAAAACTGAAAGAGGCAATGATAAACCATCTTCCTCTCTCATTAATATTTCGATCTAAGTAAGACGTTCGATACTGTTAATCATAGTATATTATTAGATAAATTAAATATATATGGAATTCGTGGTACAGCACTTAAATGGTTCAAGTCTTACCTCTCGGATAGATCTCAATATACTGTTATCAATTATTTATCATCTAGTATCCAGCCTATTACTCAAAGTTCTATCCTTGGTCCTCTTCTGTTTCTAATATATATCAATGATATCGAACGCTCTACCAATAAAACCTTGCTGTCTCTTTTTGCTGACGATTCTAATGCTTTTATTTCTGGAAATAATTTGGTATCTGCTTATGCTAAAGCCAACTGTGTTTGTAAAGAACTAAGCCATTGGTTTAGTTGCAACTTATTAAGCATTAATTATGATAAGTCTGCTTATATTTTATTCTACCCTAATACTGATGACGTTGATTTAATTAAGTCTTCTAATTTGCCTATTGTTGTTAATGGTATGGTTATTAATAGAGTCAATCATACTAAATTTCTAGGAATTTATATTGATGAAAGGCTTAACTTTAAACAACATATTCACTATATTATATCTAAAATTAATAGTTTTAGAGGTATGCTGTGTCATAGAAGAGATCTATTACCAATCTTATGTCGAAAAATATTTATTACGCCATTGTTTATCCCTATATCCAGGACGGGATTGAAGCTTATAGTTTTACTTGTAATTACATAATTGAGCCCCTGATCTTAGCTTGCAACCGAGTACTTAGAACCTTGCAGAACGTTGATAGATACTATAATGTTAAACAACTTTATCTCAACTACAACGCACTCCCTGTTAATCTCTTACGAAATTTACGAATCTCTAAAATTATCTTCAGATGCTTAAATTCTTCCAATTCTCTCCCCTCTTCTACGGCCAATCTATTCTGCTTAAATCAGGCTGGTCATAGTTATCCTACTCGCATTAAATCAACTAATTACCTTTAAAAACAATCTAATCGTGCTTTTTCAACTCCTTTGTAAACTCTTGCTGTACAATTTGGAATGATATCCCCAGTGAAATCAGAACCTGTTCCACTGAATCAGTTTTTAACAAAATATACAAGCAGCATTTAATTGATACTTGGAAATGATTGTCTATGTCCATGTTTGCAATTGTACAATGTCTTCAAGTCAGTAGAACCTCTGATGGTTCAGGGGTTATCTACCAATATTAGTCCGGCCTGTAGGCCTACTACTATTTGAATCCGGTTTTAATTTTAGTGCACCTTTAGCTCTAGTAATCTTTAGTTTCTGCTTTAATTAATCCGTAATGTTTTGCTCTTTACAAATCAATGCTATTTTCATTATCTATGTTTATTATCTCCAATTCTTCTAAGATCTTATGTTGCTATGTTTCTGTGTATCCGGTAGTCAGCTAGATAGAGCTCAGTTGTGCTCTTTCTGACGGCCGTTTTATTTGTATTCTGTCTAGTTGTATGCACTTTGTGTATAGTTTGATTCAGTTACAAATAAATGATCATGGTTTTCTCTCTCTCCCTCTCTCTCTTTCTCTTGCCTCTCTCATTTTATGTATAATTATGTTGTTTGAATATACATGTATATTCGAAATACATGTATAGACCAAATAGTAAGCTTCTCGCAATAACAGAGTGCTCCACCGACAAATATTTCATATGGATTTCATAAAGATTTCTTGAAGGATATTTGTGTGTCACGAGCCTACTGCAAATGTAAAAGTTGCCCGCTGATCAGCAGAATGTTTCTTTAAGTTGGTGAAGAGTTGGATATGACTAGAGGTTAGATGAATGTCAAAATCATTCATTAATTCTACAAGCTTCCGTGCCATTTACATAACATAACATAACGGCACACTGGGTCAGGAGGCACTGATGCTTGCTTTAAGATCCATTTACCTTTTTTCTCAATCGTTATCAGTAATCATTGTTGCCTTTTTATGGAGGATAAATTGCAGGCGGAGGAGATTTAAGAATAAACTTACAACATATTGAGGATTTCTTCATTCGAAGTTTTCAACTCTCAGTCTTCCAAAGTGATAACCAACAAAGTATTAACCGAAGCCGATAGAGCTCAACTTCGTTTACTAAAGTGCAACCAAACCAAGTGCACTAACTACCGTCGCCTTATACCCAGTTCCGAGTGGGTAAATTTTAACTATAAACCACCACCAGTACGTTAGATAAAAAGTTTTACAACTCTAATTTTTTGAGAAAATGAAAATTTGTTTATTTAGTTCTAAGTACAACCACTAAATTACATTAAGCTATATATAACATCAGAAAATGGCTACAGCAAAAGCAGCTCTAACAAAAATAACTTCTAACCATGGAACAATTGTCAGATGTCAATTACAATATTTCATTAGAAATTTAGTGCCTGTCTCTGACTTGATTCACGCAATAGATTGAACATGCCGATGACCACCCAGGTTTAGATCAGGCAAGACAACCAACCAGGTTTAGATCAGACAAGACAACCACCCAGTCTTAGATCAGGCAAGACAACACCCAGTCTTAGATCAGGCAAGACAACTAACCAGTCTTAGATCAGGCAAGACAACCACCCAGTCTTAGATCAGGCACGACAACCACCCAGTCTTAGATCAGGCAAGACAGCCACCCAGACTTACATTAAGCAAGACAACACTCAGACTTGGTCAGGCAAGACAACCACACAGTCTTAGATCAGAAAAGACAACCACCCAGACTTAGATCAGGCAAGACAACACCCAAACTTGGCTAGGCAATGAAACCACCCAGTCTTATATCAGGCAAGACAACCACCCAGGCTTGGATCAGGCAAGGCAACACCCAGTCTTAGATCAGGTACGACAACCACCCAGGCTTAGATCAGGCTCGGCAACCACCCAGGTTTAGATCAGACAAGACAACCACCCAGGTTTAGATCAGACAAGACAACCACCCAGGCTTAGATCAGGCACGACTGCCACCCAGGCTTAGATCAGGCACGGCACTTGAAGAAGATTACTTAACGAGGAATCCACCCCTCAGATCATCCTCGGGCTCAGCGGTGAAGGTCGCTGCTCCAGTATAGAAGGCAGTCCCTGCCACATTCACGGTAACTGCTGAGAACTCCCCACAAGTGACTTCATCGATCACTCGACCGGTGTATTGACTTCCATTGGCAGCGCTCTCGAAGGTTCTCGTTTGACCAACTTTGATCAGCCCACGAGCAAACTGAACAGCGATCCTGGCGGTAACTCCAGAGCCGGTGGGAGCTCTGTCGACCTGTCATATACACATCGTATAGCCTGTGATATAACATAGGGAGCTCTGTCGACCTGTAATACACACAACTTATAACCTGTGATATAATATAGGGAGCTCTGTCGACCTATAATAAACACATCGCATAGCCTGTGATATAATATAGGGAGCTCTGTCAACCTGTAATATACGCATCGCATAGCCTGTGATATAATATAGTATCCCAAATATGAAAAGCAAAATTATGATCCAAGAAGTCCAGCTAGTAGTAATATTGTTTTATAAGATGTTGATTAATTTAGTGATGCATTCAGTTTCATTTCAAGATAAAGTGTATTTTGATCGAAAATGAGAAATATCTACATCTAGATCCTAGAGAAATATCTCTAAGTTATTGTAATGTAATCCCGAAGTTCCTAGAGGAATCTCTTAGAAATCTCTCAGTTCCTAAGTTCCTAGGATTCAATTCGGCTACCTGTTCTGTCACTGGCAATCTTTCGAAGCAGGAAACGGACGTTAACACCCGTTTTAGCCTTTAACCCTACTCAGTTGGATTACGTGAGTCACTTAAGCGGATGTAAGCCCGTTAAGTTATATGGTATACGATTTATTAACAGTCAACAATCAACATCATTGGGGTGGGCCAAGCAAGATAGAGCATATAGCTGATCTGGCAGTCTCTAAGTTAACCTTTGATACTACTTGTGTCAGGGTTGCAATAAAATGTCTCTACTTTTTTTCTTCCTCTCTCCCCCTCTGTCTATTGAGCAAAAGTTAAAAAGCAAAGCTAAGTTTAACGTCAGTTTCCTCATTCGAAAGCGATGTGAGTGACGGGCGAGCCCAGGATTTGAACCCTGCACACAAGCAGTTGAGAATCGTACCGACGTCACCACTGGCTCCAGCCATTGGTGAAGTCGGGAGTGTAGTAGAGAGGGGGAGATGAGAGAAAGAGAGAGAGAGAGAGAGGAAGGTTTCAACACACCTCACTGTCAGCAAACACCGTGAGATTAACTGTAGGTTCAGATGAGAACTCGTCTTTACCGTCCGTTACTATTGTTCCATAGAGGTAAGCCAGATCTGAACTATCAGGGTGCCTCAGCTTTACAGTTGATCTCACTGCATCTGTTGATGCATAACGTATAAATTCCTAAGAGACGATATTATCAAATTTAATATTTTAACAACTCATATATTCATATAAGAAAAGATTCATTTTTGTTAGAATAATGGCGTGTACGAATTACAAAGAATGACATTGTTATTAAAGATAATTTTACGGCATATAAGATAAAGTCCCCTAGTTGTGCTCGGGTGTAGTTGGACTACTGCAGAATTGGGCAACCGCAAACAATCTGCCGCGTGTACGTAAGAGGCGACTAAAGGCAGGAGCTGAGGATGGCAAGAGGGGACCCACCTCACCATGAAATATTTTCCCCCCAGGATTAAATGGTAATTAATCCACCTAACTGAGGAAGGCAACGGGAAACCACCTCAGAAGCCATATTTTCCCAAGCTATAGGCTACATAAGGTATGGATAAGGCAGAGACTTTGTGAAGGGATTAACTTGTTGATCTAAGGAGTGCTCTTATGGAGCGAGAAAACAGACGTTGAGTATGAATATGTACCTTGAACCTGCCACTTGGCAGTGCACTGAAGAAGAAGAAGATAAAGTATGCCCTCTTGTGAATTTTATTAAGGACACTTTATGGCTTATTGGTCAACCTTTGCCTGTTCAACTACAGCTAGTTACTCTACTATGTTGCACTGGCCTTAACTACAAGAAATTTTATAGAATATGCGCTTGCTTAATACGACAGAAATTGTAATTAGTAATATTATTGAAATATATAAGCAAAGAAGGGCAACAGATAAATTACCAAAGAATTCAAAATAAATTACAAGTTACGGGAACATTAAATAACAAATAAGAACAGTAAATATATACGTACTGCTTACAATAAACTATCTTGCTGAGCCAGTGGTTAATTGGCTTGTTGTTCGACAGTAGATCAGTAGTAGAAGAAAACTGATGTTTTCTTCTTGAATTGACTTGACTTTAGCCTCAAATTAGTTTAAATCAATTTGACTTATTTTGTTACTCTATTACCAATCAAGATAACATTGTCGAACCCGAGACTGACGTAGCGAGCACAGTGAGGTGTCTGACAGTTGTCTCTCTGATGTTCACTCCTAGACTACTGTCCTTGACCAGTGCGTAGAAAGCTCCTCCGTATCCTATGTCCACGACAATCCTGCCCAGTCCTGGCACTTCAACCGCAACGTCTGCGTCAACATTATATTTCGTACTTAATTTTGATGAAAACGGCTTATAAGTGTAAGAGTGCCTTGCATGTTGGTAGAGAAATTATAATTATAAAAGTGACATTGATGAGCAGTGGTTGAGTACAGACGCCCAAGTTCAGAGCTTCAAGTTACATGTGAATAAATACATAAATTATAAATATATAATAATAAATATAATAATAAATACATAATATTTCAAGCTACATGTGGCTAGTAAATACATTTATATCGAGAATATAAGATATTAAAAGTCTCTGATTATAATTACATACCAAAACTTATTGCAATAATCTGAAGTTCTTACCAAAAGTTTCCTAATATAGGATACAGCATCTGCATAATCACGTAATAGGTAAAGATAAAAAAGCTAATGTTAACGTCAGTTTTCTCACTCGAAAGCGATGTCAGTGACGGGAGAGTCTAGGAATTGAACCCCGCACATACTGATCCGCGGTCGAATATCTAACCACTGGCTCCAGCCAATGATGCTACATTAGCTCGTTAAAATAAAATAAAATACGGTTTATACCTAAAGCAAAGGCGAATGCAGGAACACTGTGAAACCTCACTCTCTTAGACTTCCCATCCTTCATCTCCACGTAAGCTTTCACCAATCCGCAGGGGCACTGAACATTCACCTGAACCTCATTATCCTTCGCTTCCTCGCTCTTTCCAGCTTTTTCTCTAACCAACCCCTTATCCACAGCATACCTGCCCAAAGCAATGGTGGCATGACCGCACATGGTGCTATATCCCTCGTTCTGCAAAAACAAGACAGCTATATCAGCGTCCGGGTGATCAGGTGGGACCAGTAAGGCTCCGTACATGTCGTAGTGACCGCGAGGTTCGAACATGAGGAATCGACGTAGATGATCGAGCTGTTCTCTTACAAATCGTCTCTTGTCAAGAAGAGTGGCACCCTGTATGGGCGGGTAGCCGCTCTCGATGATCCTCACTGGCTCGCCTGCGCTGTGCATCTCAGTCGTTCTTATCACCACCTTCTCGTCGATCTTCTGCTGCTCCATCTCCAGGTGGCTCTGATGCTCCAGGTGCTCTGATGCTCCAGGTGGCTCTGATGATTCAGGTGGCTCTGATGCTCCAGATGGTACTAATGCTCCAGGTGCTCTGGTGCTCTAGTTGGTACAAATGCTCCAGGTGGTACTAATGCTCCCGGTGGTACTAATGCTCCAGGTGGCTCTGATGATTCAGGTGGCTCTGATGCTCCAGGCGCTCTTATGCTCCAGGTGGCTTTGATGATTCAGGTGGCTCTGATGCTCCAGGTGCTCTGATGCTTCAGGTGGTACTAATGCTTCAGCGAGATACTTTATTTAACAATCTCGAAGCCTCGCCTAAACCTTTAATCAATAAGTCGAATAATTAATCATGGATTTAACTAAGTTTTCTCTCTTTCTCAGTGCACTGCCTACTGGCAGGTCCGTGGCATATAGCGACTCTACTCATCTATATCTTTCGCTTTTATCTTCATGTCCACATACAAGAGGATCTCTGAATCATCTATAACATTCCTCTTGATATACCATAATTCTTAGGGGTCTATTTATGACGAGGTGGGTCCCTATGCCTTCCTCGGCTTCAACTAATATTTACTGGGCAGGGGCGTCATACCCCTGAGAAAACAATCCTAAGCTTAAAGCTAGTCAATCAAAATATGAGATTGTTATCAGCTGTTGCTTAATCGAAACACTAGACTATAACATCACGATAAGTCGCCTAAATATCAACAATCCAATTGATCTCATTTAACAAGCTTAGTAGGCCTACGTCTCGATCTCAAAGGGCCAGTGACTTGCCTACATATCTATTAGGAAATTGATCACCAAGTCAAGCAATCTATCTTTTGATTGATAATGTGCACATGCATGCGCTCCCTCTAACATGAATATCTCCGTGTCTCCAAGCAGTCTACTTGCAAGTTCTTTCAAGAGGCGAGCGTTTTACCACTGGGCCACATTCCTTACTAGATTAATTATATTTTAGAAGTCTATTTATACTGTGTGCATGTTTAGCAACGCTAGGAGTCTAGGACAGTGTGAAAAGATTTTCTAACTAAAGGTATATAATTATAGTTAACCAAGCATGCACCATATGCATATGCAAACATACGCATATTATGCATATGGTTGAGTCTTGTAATGATGCATATGTTTGTGCTATATGTATGCAGGGGCGGATCCAGGAATTTTTTAAGGGGGGGCCCGAAATTTTTTTTTGAGGGTGTACACAATCTTTGCTTACGCCCCGCCTTCTTCAGGACATGTGACGCAACCAGACAAATTGTTGTAGAGGGGGGGGGAGCTCAAAATTAGTTCACTACTTCGTTCTGCTCATAGAGTGAATGTATCGTCATAGTTTACCACATCCCCCCCGCTCATAAAGTCAGGGGAAAACCTAAAATCCTACATTTGTTTTGGAAAAAGTAGGTTAATTTTTTCACCTCTGAAGAAACTCTGCAGATCTCGAAAAAATTGCAAAAGTGACCTATTTCTGGCGGTGGAGGGGCCTTAAGCACCTCCCAGCCAAGTCTCTTTGCACCTCTGCTACGGGACAGAGTTCACATTTTTTTACTTATACCCTTTTCCTCTAATGCAAATGTTCAAGTGAAAATTGAGAGCTAGTGAAACAGTCAACATTTCGGGCCCCCTTCCATTATACAGGGCTCCTAGTATATCCTAGAAAAAAATTGAGTTATTGGAACTGAGTTCCCTCTCATACCCCACCCCGGGCCCCCCCCCCTAACCACTGCCATTACTAACATATTATTCGCAAATGCCATAGAAACAATGAAAATATAGTTTAAATTTTTTTATCAGCGGACCTAAGGGGGGCCTGGGCCCCCCCTGGATCCGCCACTGTATGTATGCTATGTACTTACTGACTATTCTTACGTGAAATATGTAAATCACATTAGCGAACTATTAAGCTACATAATTATAAAGTTTACGCAATTGTTAGCTACATAATTTTAAATGCAAGCTAATAATTTAATTTGCATATAAATTCTACGGGCCTATACATTGCATGCAATAGATTAATAGCAGCGAGTATTAGTTTACAGGCTGTGCTAAAGTGTACTGTTGGTTGTCGTTAGAATTGCGCTGACTAGGCCATAGGCCTAGGCCTACGTGTAGCGCTCTGCTGCAGTGAGGCAGTGGTTATCTGCAAATTCAAGATACCGTAATATACAGTATAACGATTCTCTATTGCGTATAGGCCTTTTATAAACTTGCTTACATTGAAAAAAAATCACCCTGTATATTTTTCATTAGTTGGAGGCGTCACTGTGCAATTAGCTTGTTTTACGGAAAGCATGTATTACGTAGTATAAATGTAAGATTTTCTCTCTAGACATTTTATCTAGGCATATATTTAATGTAAATTGCGACATTAGTTTATCTACAGGGTGAGTTAAAAAATGATTACACCTGCAAAAAGTTTGAATATTTTAGGCTATTGTTAATATTCTCCAATCAAATTTTTACCAATTACTAAAAGACTACTTTCTGATGTGGTGGCCAATTTTCATCCATTTTGGTACATAGATTGGCCAGTTATGCAAGTTTCAGCAGAGCAACCCCCCATTTTTTTAATGTACTGTAAATATAAACTACATATAATTTTATTTTTATTTTGGCCCTGAAAAGGGCCGTTCTAGTGGTTCAGAAAGAATCAGTTGTATCTGCTAGCATTGCTGACTATTCAGATATTATGCTTTCCTCCCGCTGCTACGCAGGACTGCAGTCACTTTCGGAACGCTAGGCCAGCCTTGTTGATTCCAGCTTGGGTTACTCTCTCCCAGATCGAATGTAGCACTTCCTGCAGTTCTGCCTTGTTTTTAGGCTTCGGTTGGGTGTTTCTGATAGAGATGCAGCATTGTTCCCCAGACATAGTAATACAGAGGATTTAGATCGGGAGAGTTTGGAGGCCATTCATTCTTAATGAAATCCGGGTTTCTCTCACTGAACCAATCCTGTGCATGACGAGATAATAATAATAAAGGTTTAACGTACGTTTCCTCATCCAGGGATGATGTCAGGGACGTCATGAGCTATGACGTCAAGACGCATGAGCCGGAGCACCATCCTGCTGAAAGATGAAACCATTTGACTGAAGAGCATACCAATCATAAAACAGCTCCGGAAGTAAAGTAATGACGTAATATTGAGAGTTCACCATTACCTTCTCGTCAATGAAGTGCAATTTGCCCTTGCCGTTGTAGCAAACGCCATTTTTAGGTAAAAATGGGGGGTTGCTCTGCTGAAACTTGCATACTGGCCAATCTATGTACCAAAATGAATAAAAATTTGCCACCCCATCAGAAATTAGTCCTTTAGTAATTGGTAGAAGTTTTATTGGAAAATATTAACAATAACCTGAGATATTCAAACCTTTTCAGGTGTAATCATTTTTTACTCACCCTGTACATGTATATTTGATAAGGAATTGAAACATAATTTCCTTTCTAATTTATTTAATCTCTCTGTTAATAAATGAAGAAATACGTAGTAAGTACCTGCGTATATATATTGAGAATGGCCTGCCGTCAATATAAACACACATATAGGCTCGCGACCTTACGTGTTACCTGAATTCCTAACACTTACCGTACAATTACGGTATTAGTTCACATATCATGTCATATATGTCACATCATGTATCGCCGATTGGAATGCTTGTCTTAAATTCTTTGCATACAATTAGCTCATTGCTGTTTATCTCCGATTCTAATTAAATTATTGTACATTAGGCAACGTATGTGTTTCATAAAGACCACGCGTGAAAAAATTAATGTTGCTTACTTTACCTTTATTTAACCTTATTTTTTAGCCTTTATATGTGATTAATATTTAACTGAAGGCCTAAATAGACTTTTTAAAATTTGCTCGCTTCATTATAAACTTGCCCCCTCTTAAATTTAAGCCAATTTGCAAGCATCAATGATTAGCAGAATGAGTTCTGAATGATTGATGGGTGGAATACGAAAGATTAAGTAACTTGAATAGAAGAGAATTATAAATCTGAGACTGAGCATGCTGGAAGGTGGAAGAAAAGTTAATAACAATAATAATAATAATAATAATAATAATAATAATAATAATAATAACCTCTGACAATTTACTAATTTATTAATTTAATTACGACGATAGTAACCTTCAACAGTTTCTAAAGCGGCGTCATGGCCGGTGTCCGCTCTTCGAAACCGCTTTACAACTTCATGGTAGGTTATTATTAATCCTTTCCATGCTTAATCATATATTTGCTATTGATAGCGCAAAACGGCAGCAAGATCCGATACAAGATTAACCTTCCATGGGCCCAATGGGATATCAATCATTTGTTGACTGACCTGGACTTTGAACCCTGGCCACTTGTATCCGAGGCGAACACTCTAACCGTTACTTCATACCCCATAATTATTAAAGAGTCTAAATGGATTTTGTAAAAGTAATTTAAATAATGATTATTTAATATAACAAGTAGCTGCAGAGCCAGGTGCGAAAATATAAATTTATTACACCTGGAAATAGACTAGACGTACGTAAAAAGGTGATCATAATACTTGTTAATGGGTTCTCAAACAAGGTTGTCGAAACAGATTCTAAATCAATTATAAAATCAGTGATAGATATAGGAAGTGTGTAGATTTTAATAGTGGCCCGAAAGTCATCTTATTAGCATATTCCACCACTGGATACAGCTGGGCCATTAGCCTTAGGCCGTGTTCGGCTAGTGATTAGGGCTTTCCTGCCATTATTGAGCTGCTGGCTGAGCACTATGTGGTAAATGAGTTTCTCCGTTTCTACCAGCAGTGGGGGGGGGGGGGGTTAGTGATCAGCTGAGCATGATGTGGTAAATGAGTTCATGGCAGCAGTGGGCGGGGTTAATGGTCTGCTGAGCATGATGTGGTGAGCTGGAATCTGAATTATGCGGCTATGATTTATTTTTTTATTCTTAGATTTAGGCGCCGTCATTTTGTCAGCGTTACCAATTAGCATTTGGGAGTGAAAGCTTGTTAGTTCAGATATAATTAAAAAATTGGTGAGCAGTCTACAGATCAAATATCTCTAAAAGTCTTATTTTCTTTATTCTATGCTACTGATATATATATATATATATATATATATATCAGTGCTTTGCCTAATGGCAGATCCGTGGTATATAAATCTTCCACTCTTCTCTGTCTTCGGTTTTTCTCTGCTACTGATATATGACATTGAAAAATTCATGTAATGTCTTAATTATTGCTTAATTGCTTAATTGTTACAAAATAATCTGTTTAGAACAGGTCACAGCAAATATGTAGAACTTGAACACAAGTGGGATGGACTAGGCGACTTCATAGGCCAGTCCACTGTGGCGACTGGTCAAATTCAGTCTATGTATCAGATTTAAGAGGCATGCAGTTTACATAATTGTCTTGGTGGGTTTCAGGCACGCAGTAAGCTTGGGTGAACCAGGTGCAGTTCGGTGGTTAATGAACTGTGGCATAAGCTATGAGGAAGAGTGAATTATGTACTAGCAGATAATAAAAACACGCGTCATATAAAAATGAACAACCATATTGATATCTATCACGTTTAATACCACATGATTAAACCGTTATGTGATTTAGTCCATTTTCAATGTAACCAGTCCTGTGAATGTCCAGATTTTATTCTCAGATCTGCCCGCGGCCGGGAATCGAACCCTAAAGAGTTGGTTGCAGAGTCGGGAGGAGATTTAGCGCACTCGGTTAAGCTGCGCGTCGAATGAACGAAGTAAAGCCATATTGCGCGTGGTTAGTACGTTGTGGGCGACCACTCTGGAAGACCGAGTGTCAATAGCCTTGAATGTAAATAATCCCCAGGGTGTTCGAGGTTATTCTTAAATCCGCGCCTGCTGTTACTAAAGCGCCAACAAAAGGCAACGCACACTAATGACCATGGAGGGGAAAGGGAGAAATAACTAAAACTACAACAAAAAACAGTAACTAAGAAAGTAAACTCTACAGCACTTTCGTATGACATGTGTGTAACTACAGTACATGGAATAAATAAGTGTCCAATTACCTAAGGATCTCTCAACTTCATAAGATAGGCCTATGCTACCTGACGCTTCGAACCACTGCGCTATTGAGACATTCAAATTTATGAGTATTATTATTTATAATATTTAATGAGTATCATTCGATTCATACAAGGTCTTGGAAATTATATCTCAATGCCAGATTCACAGTTTCATAACTTTATTTATATTTTTTTTAATTATACAGATGCCAATATTGAGGCCATATTTCACTTGAAAAACCTTGCAACTTTTCATAGTTTTATTGCCACCAAATTAAGATCCGAGACAGCCATACATCAGTATCATTTAGAAAGGTCACTTATAATCTACAGCACAAATTAATTGATTCATTAAGGACTTGCCTGCTAAACCGTAATCTTCAGTAAATAAAAACATTATCACCTGCTATAGCAGGTTTCAAAAATAATATTGTAACAGTAAGCGTTAACAACAACGCTGTGTTGTGCTTAGAGCCATAGTGCATTAATATAAGTCTCATCCTCTAACGAATGGAATTTAACAGTTTGAGAAACCTTAATCTTAAGTCAATCGTTATGCTGCAGATTCACGTGAATTCTTCCGAAGTCAAACACTGCATATATTCCTACAAATATTAAGCCCAGTAAACTTCCTTGGAACGATTATATTTTTATTTAATGCTTACGGTTTATAAACATTATTGATTACGGTTTATATACATATTTGAGATAGTTACAGTATAGAGATAGAGTATAGAGATAGTTACAGAATCAATTTTGGAATTTGTCCTCTCTTAGTAAGTTCTCATTAATAAAATGAAACCATATAAATCGGTCACAAAGTATGTAACAAATTTATATATTTATTTATAAACATATTTGAGATAGTTACAGTATGAGTATTTTCATCTACCGAATGATAATTTGACATCAATTTTTAAATTTATCCTCTCTTGGTTAGTTCTTAATAATAAAACGAAAATATTTAAGTCGGTCACGAAGTATGTAACAAATTTATAAAAAGAAATGAAAGAACTTTCTCGTGTATCGGAGATGGCTCATGGAACTTGGCGGGAGTTCTGTAGAAACACTGGAAAGAAAGAACTGTTGGCTCATATAGGCCTAAGCCATACTCTTCAACAAATGTTAGGGGCGTCCATCCCTCCCCCAGAGCAACGACGCATGATTATTAAGCCGCCTAACTCATAATGCGAAATTTGTCTCATTTAACCCTTATTTTTAAAGCCCCGTTCTTTTTTCCGCTCTCCCTATATTTGCAATGACGCAACTTGCGTAATTGCTAACATATTGTGCGGACGTCCCTGATTAGTTTAGTTTGAAAGATAATTAATAGGTCTTCACGTTTACACATATAGGCTAAGACTGAAGTGACTGTACTCTTTCTTACAGAAGTTCAATACTAATAATACTTTGCAAATTCATAGGCATTGGGCAACATTTATTGTAGGATATAGGCCTATTCCAATATACAGGGTGCGCATTAAAAAATATCCTCCTAGCACAATTGCGATAGCTTAGTCAATTCTTAATATTTCGCCTTGAAAGTGTAAGATTCTTTTGTGGAGGAATTAAGCCACAAGCTGACCAAAGTTTGTACAAATATTTTTAAGGGAACCGGAGTTATCCAAGTTTTGAGAAAAAATTGATTTTTTTTTCATTTAACACGCCACGTCAAACGCCAATTAGAATCAATTCCTTTTGGAAAATGTGCTGACCCTGAAAAAGGCCGTTAGATGATGAAGACTCTAATATTGTGCTACAATGTATTGCACTAACACTATTCTGCCGAAACTGATTGAAGACTGCAACAAGTTAAAGTCAAATGATTTAATTTTTAAACAGGACGGCGCGCCGGCTCACACTTCACGTCTTGCGCAATACTTTCTTGTACAATACAGGCCAGATTTCATAAAAATGGATGATTGGCCTCCTAATTCTCCAGATTTTAATCCACCTGATTCTTTGTCTGGAGACCCATGTTGGAAAAGTATCGTGCTTTCAAGCCCAAACCTAGAAACACAATAGAATTAAAGGCTGTTCTTCAAGATATCTGGAACGACCTACCACAGCAGTCCATTGACAGAGCAATTTTATTTGTAAGAAAAGACTTCTGGTTTGGCATTAAAGCCCAGGGCGTTCATTTCTAGCACACATTGTAGCACAATATCAGAGTCGTCATCATCTAACGGCCTTTTTCAGGGTCAGCACATTTTCAAAAAGGAATTGATTCTAATTGACGTTTTACGTTGCGTGTTAAATGAAAAAAATCAATTTTTCGCAAAACTTAGATAATTCCGGTTCCCTTAAAAATATTTTTTACAAAATCTGGTCAGCTTGTGGCTAAATTCGTCCACAATAGAACCTTAAAATTTCAAGGCGAAATATTAAGAATTGACTAAGCTATCGCAATTGTGCTAGGAGGATATTTTTTAATGCGCACCCTGTATGTCAAATGCAAATGTGTCACTGTTCTTATGATCTAACACTGAAATCACTTTAATAGTATAGACTCACGTATCAGTGTTTGTAGCGAAGACTGGTTCAGCTTGAAATTATAGCTTGTCTAATCTCTGTTGGTTCTAATATATAGCTCATTTGTAGGTTCTTAAACTAATTCTTTTCAAAGTTGAGGATCTTCCTCATTGCAAAGAATTAAATACGGTATAGGCCTACTGTATACTTAAAACTCTCAAAGACATTCAATCTCCTTGCGGAATTTTATGGCACTCTACTATTCAGCAGAGTGACATAAAATTAGTATATATTGTTATCCCACAATGTATCAAACGTCCAGATCTCCGGATTTGGAAGAATTGTGATCGGGGCTCATCCAATTGCACCTGGGAGTGTTTAGATCCCATTCTAGTCATGCCTTGATGCGCTACCATAGCTTACCGCTCATAAAAGTGATTGAGATCCTATGCATAGACAATTGTTGTTTGCCAATTTTGCAAATGGCTCAATTCACATGTTTATAGCGTTACATTGCTGCGTTTGTAGTTTTCGTTGTTTCCTCTTTTCGTGATTATTAGGTCCAGTAATCGTAGTCTCTTAATAGCGCAATTGTGGCTTTGCATCTAGCAGGGTTTTTTAAAATAATCTTCCAAACACGTTTCAGTTTTTAATCAATGCTGTCAGGTCATCCAATATACTCGCTCATCCAAGTTAGTGGCGAGCTCCGAGTCCGAGGTTACTTAACGTCGTTTATTAAAGCCGGTAGAGCTAATGTTAACGTCAGTATCTTCACTCGAAAGCGATGACAGTGGCAGGCGAGCCCAGGATTTAAACCCCGCACATACTGATCCGCGGTCGAATAACTTATCAATATCGATCGCCACTGGCTCCAGCCTATTAACGCGCAAGCTTAAGCAAATATTCGCTCAACTCTGCTGCTACGCCAGATGTCCCCGTTATTTCTGATCAACTGACAGTGGTTGAAGTGGGAAAAATGTCGAAGGAACTCAGTTCCCCTAGCTCCCATTTTTCTTAGGTGAATTCTCCTGTTAATGACCCATATTAAACACTGGGAGATCTATAAAAATGATATAGGAGTGCACGAGAATTTTTCCACAGAACTTCTATCAAGTTCTATGAGTCTTAAGAGGGCTGTGCTACTCTCTCATTTCTATGCACAAAATTAATAAAAGCCGTGCCTGATTTTTATATTTAATTATTTTCCATAGGCCTCTTATAAAGCTTGTTTAGTTTGAAAAAATCAACTTGTATATTTTCTCATTCGTTGGAGGCGCCACTGTGTAATTATCAACTGATTGTATTATGGAAGGCCTTTATAATGTAAGATATCCCATAAATGTAAGATATCCTCTCTTGATAATTTATCGATACATAAATTGAAGGTAAATAACGACATTACCTTGGCATAATTTTATAAGTAATCGAAATATAATTTCCTTTTTAATTTATGTAATGTCAATCTCATAAAACGCGCACCCCCCCCCCCCGCTCCCCCACCACTGCCTCACCGGATATTGTTTATAATCTCAGCAGAGATACCACTACACACTGTAAAAGGTCCTACAGAGATAAGACTAACTATAAGTCTTTGTCTAATGATATTATTCGGCAGATGGCAAAAGCCGATGTCATAATTGTCTCAAAACATACTTTAAAACTGTACTCGGCATTGAATAAAATAATATGAATGAAGAAGGATCGTTTAGCTTAACTTAATGTTTGTAGGATTTTATACAATGTTTGCCTTGAACGATTTTCAAATGACTTTTAAACGTATTATTTTGCTTACATTAGGATTTCTAAAATGAAGAAACGCCATTATTTAGAGGCTCTGTGTGAAATTAATTTTCTCACTCAATGGGTCCGCGGTATGCTAATGTTAATGATATGTAATTTATGGCGCCTACTATATCACTAATAGCAGGCACAAGAAGGACTACATGCACTAACTCTAACCCTACATACAATAAAGCAATTGACCAAGCAATGAAACTTAGGTACTTTCCTGCCAGAAAGCAATTAACCAGCAACTTATTTATTATTTATTTATTTATTTTATTTTTATTTATTGCTTTATTTCAGGGGTAAAAACCCATACATGAATCTTGCACATAGAACAATGCAACAAAAACCAGAAAAGCAAATAGTCTGCGCATAAATTGAGCTATTGGCCTAAAACAATTACTTAAAGAATTAGGCATACAAGGCTATAATAGGCTCAGAACATCAAAACACTTACCTAGCATATTAGCATTATCCAGCAAGCGCATTCTAAACTTTAATCTGTAATTTGAAAGGATAGTATCAAAACTAGGCAATCCGGTTTCTAGCAGCGCGATGGTTAGGCAGCTGTAACGTTTGTATCCAAAAAATGTTTTAATACATTTATTATAGCAATATCGAAACTTCTCTATTGAACCTATTGTAAACGGCGACCATAGTGCCACATGATAGAAGCACATACGATAGGATTTGAACAGGACCTTCTTAACATTAAGAGAGCAATAAGCAAATCTACGCTTTAATATATTCGTACGCATAACATACCACGTATTTCACGCTGTATATCGTTATTATCACGACCATCATTGGTTATAATATGACCTAAATATTTAAACTGCGGTACATAATTAATAAAAGAATTGTCCAACTTAAATCTTGGAAATTCCTCTAATACACTCCAATTTCGATCCTTAGGAGAAAATATCATGGCGACAATTTTACTAATATTAAAAGACATATTAATAACTTTAGCGTTAAACTGAAGCACATCTATTAAATACTGCAATGTTCTCCACGAAGGAGCAATGAGAACGATATCATCAGCATATGCAAGAATGTTAATTAATCTATTATTAATTGCACAACCAATCCCGGTATCTACTACAGCTCTAGCCATATCGCGTATATATCTAGAGAACAAATACGGTGAAATTTTAATTTATTTATATGAACTTTCAAATGCTAACTGTCAAGTAATGAAATATGTGTGCGTATTGTACTTCAATAAATATTTAATTATAACCAGCTTTCACTCTAAGACCAATATTAGCCTTATAAATTCTTATATTCATCATACACAATTCTAAAATTAATAGTAGATTCTATACCTGCAACTTTTAACAACTTCCAGGCAACAAATTTTATATAAGTCTAATCTACTTCTGGATTTGATAAGGTTATATTTATGACTTCCCGCTGTTGTATCCGGGACCCTGAAGAATAGACCAACCGTTAACTGCACGTGTCGTAAGAAGCGACTAAGTTAGAACTAATGAAGGCAACGGGAAACCACCTCCGAAACCATATTTTTCCCTAGTTATGGGTTACGTGAAATATGGAATAGGGCACTGCATTTGTGAAGTGATTAACTTGTTGATCTATGGTGTGTTATTATTGATTGAGTGTGCATGCATGCAGAATCTGAGTACCAATATAGGCCTACACACTTTGGACTTTCCTCTTGGCAGAACACTATATATAACACTATATATATACATATATATATATACATATATATATATATAATATACATGTACATATATATATATATGTTTATATATATATACTATATATATATAATATATTATACATCAATATATATTATAATATAATATATCTTTATAATATATCTTCTTCAGTGCACTGCCAAGTGGCAGGTTCAAGGTACATATTCATACTCAAAGTCTGTTTTCTCGCTCAATATGAGCACTCCTTAGATCAACAAGAGTTAATCAATTCACAAAGTCTATGCCTTATCCATACCTTGTGTAGCGTATAGCTTGGGAAAATATGGCTTCTGAGGTGGTTTCCCATTGCCTTCCTCAGTTAGGTGGATTAATTACCATTTAATCCTTGGGGAAATTATTTCATGGTGAGGTGGGCCCCCTCTTGCCATCCTCAGCTCCTGCCTTTAGTCGCCTCTTACGTACACGCGGCAGACTGTTTGCGGTTGTGCATTTCTGCAATTCTGCAGTGTTCCAACCACACCCGAGCACAACACGGGGAGATCTATAAAAATGATACAGGAGTGCACGAGAATAATATATATATATATATATATATATATATATATATATATATATATATATTAGTTGCACTGCCTACTGGCAGGTCCATGGTATATAGTGCCTCCACTCTTCTCTGTCTTCCTCCTTCCTCTTCATTTCAACATATGAGTGGGTCAAAAGATTCGAAGTAGCAATTATTTTTAACATGCCACGCGGTCATCGACTTGATTATATTTTTATGTGCTTATATTTTAATATGATTATATTTTATTATATTCTATTGACATGATTATATTTATATGATTATATTTTAGAACTTAATGCTATCTTATTAATGTTATTAATCTTTTTACTACTTCGTCTTTAAATTACGAATATAGCATTCATATGTTGGCGCAGCCAGGATTTAGTCTTGGGTGAGACACTTTAATCTTGCGATGGGCACTTCAGATAGAGCACACATTTTATATATTGTATATTGTTCTAGTATTTGTGACGTTAAAAAGTTTCACGATATGTTTGGGAGCACGTACCCCTCTCCGGTCTTCCCCTTCCAACACCATTGAGCCAAATTGAAGGCCCAAATGAAACGAGTACGGAAGTTAACAGAGTGTCATCCAAAGCGAAACCAATTTAGTAGTTGATATTTCCTAATCCTCTCGGGTTTAGTTCTTGTAAATAGTCCTCTTGTTCATGACCGGTATATTTATGCGACTCGAGCTTCTGATAGAGTTTGGGGTTCGATTTTAAGTCGGTCGTCTCTGTTTTAAATCGAATGATTCTAGGCGTTTAACTGAACAGCTCTCACACTGTATAGCTTATCGGTAAGTAGTGGGATAATGATACTGGGATATGCCGAGTAGATTCGGGAGATTGAGAATTAAACCTACCGACAACTGCACATGTTCGTAAGAGGCGACTAATGCAGATATGACAGTGAAGAGACTTAATTGTAGCCACGTGGTGATTATTTATGTGTTAATACCGAGTTTTATTAGACTTCGATAAAAGTTTCCGATTAGTAGACCAATTGCGGGCTAATTGTCCAGACTTGCAGAGTTCTAGTCACTGCACCGATTGTGGCATGAGAATGACTGACAAGGTTTAGCTTCTCCTGTGCGAAGCCATTGCCCTAAATAGACAACATAGCGCATACATGACCACACCCAGACTCAGCATAGATCTAGAGAAAGATTATCTGCTTCACAATTAACTTTCAGCTTAAATTTTTATCCAAATATTTACGTTATCACAGTGTCTCGGACGGGCTAAACTGGTGCGATGTTTTGTCAGCTGACATTGGGATCAGGTATTCATATGTGAAGTGATCGACAAAAGCTACATCTGATATTAAATTAAAGCTGCAGTATTTGTGGAGAAAAGTTCAAACGATTTGTATGGTAATATACTCCGGTATAGCCGAGTTGATGGCTTCTGAATCTGATAGGAACAAGATTGTGGGTTCGAATACCGACCGAACCGTCATCGACATAATGTAGTGGGTCTGCTATGTAAGTATTATAAATTTATACTGAAGTTATTATTAATTAATTATATTAATTTGTATAATTATTTTAAAGCATTTAATTTTTTTTTCCAGTGGTCTGCTAAAGAACTGTTTACGTCGAAACTATTTGTGAAAAACTTATATATGCTATATATATATATATATATATATATATATATATATATATATATATATATATATATATATATATATAAAATTAAAAAATGTAATATATATATGTATATATTATATATATAATGTATATATATATATAATGTCGATAAACTGCTATGGATTATTTATTGCAAAAGCCAGCAAAATGATAATATTATCACTACCTGGAGATCAACAATTGTTAAGTTACTAGGCCTATATCAGCCATCCAAGGTTGCGTTTTAGGTTTTATTTCTCTTGGCCTATGAATATGATAGCGGTAAAAAAAATTAACGCATTATGCAGACAAATGAAAGCCAACAAACAACTTCCTTCTATTATTTCACGATGTTGTTGCGCTGCTGTAATATAAATGATGGGAAAGGTGTGGTAGCTTAACGCTAATGGCGGAGTAAGATGAAGAACGCCCAACCCGGTTTCATAAATGTTTCATCGGTAAACACAAGCGTTCAACAAGTTGTACACGCCCTTTCGTGTAGACCACTTGAACACAGAACCCGCACTGCATGGTAGAATCGATTCTAATCATATCACTTCTATGAGAGCATAAGTATAGCCCTGAGCTCACGTGTGTAATGTAAACATGATGTTTTCTCGCTTTTATTTGATGAATATTGTTTAAAGAGACGCACGATGAAGTGAGATTCACTGTGAATAATAATAATAATAATAATGATAAAGGTTTAAAGTCCGTTTCATTAGTCAGGGATGATGTCAGGGACGGCATGATGATATCTGAATCCATGATGATATCTCGTATCACCTAGTTTTGCAGCAAGTATTTAAGCGTTTAAGCAGTTTATAGCTTGTTTCCATCTACCGGTGCACCTAATGCCAGAGGTTTTACTGTGCGGGTTGTGCGGGTGGAGAGATGTAACGCGCTTGGTTTAGCTGAGCGTCATTGGATTAAGTTAAACTACTGCGGCTCGGTTAGTACTTGGGTGACCACTTTAGAAGGCAAAGTACTGACAGGTTTGCTTATGAACAAAAAGATTTCAATCTGATCCGATGGGTCAGAAATCGAAGCAGCGAAATATATTTACATGTATATATATATATATATATATATATATATATATAATTATATATATATATATATTATATATACATGTATATCTATGTATGTATGTATATACAAATATTTAAATATAATATACATGTATATTGAAGTGTATTTATATATATACATGTATATATATATATATATATATATATATATATATCGTGCGTATAAATCTATGCATATATATTTATACATGTGTATATTATTTAGGTTACTCTATAAACCTACTTTTACTCCTGCCAGTGTCGAATTATAGTGACCATGGGAAAATTGAGTGGGTTAGATGAACACATGGCTCATGTGGCGGGCGATAGGGAGTGAACTAACTGCTGTGGGAAACACGGTCAATAGAATTCAGTGATAACAAGCAAAATTTACTTACTGGTTGATATCACGATACTTATGGAATATCATTATATTATATCATTGACAGATTTTCTGAAGCATAATGAGTTTAGTTAAATTAAAGGATTAAATCACGATTTATGAAAATGAATTATGTTTCTAATAAACCGACTTATCTCTTTTTCTCACTCCAGAATAGTTCTTTAAATGGTAAATTTAAATATCAGTTTTAGTTTTTACTGGTTGTCCATAGGTAATGCTATTAAACGATAGCAAGCTTGACTTATGACATTTTGATATGGGAATTAGTCACAGGTTTTCAAATGATTTGTTGCAAGCATTTCCACAAATCGTTTAAACTTTCTTACTCCATTGTTCCAACACAACTTTTGTAGAACGTTTGGCAGTTCAAGATCGCGATCGTTCCACTCGAAATGGCGACTTCTTGAAGTCAAAAAACCTCAACCTTATCCAGAAGGAATTCATTCCAAAGGGTTTCCTGAAAAATTGTTGTATATCTACCAGGAGCAACATTTTGATCCGTCAATCAAAGGAGCACAATAATATTAATAATAATAATAATAACCGCCGACAATTTCTATAGAGGTGTCATGGCCGGTGTCCGGTCATCAAGACCGCTTTACAGCTTCCTGGCAGGTTATTATTAATCCTTTCCATGGTTAATCATATATTTGCTGTTGATAGCGCCAATCGGCAGCAAGCTCCGGTACAGGATGTACCTTCCATGGGACCAGGGGATTGTATCACAAATTACATTAGTGTGTAAGCAAAAACTTAAACAAAGTAATTTTGCAGCTATATGTGCGTTCTGTCGTGTTTGTTTTAGACAAATGATTCAATATATTTTGCTATTACATAGACGTACGAAACCTTATCAAGTTTTACTGATGCACTGAAAGTTCTATCAGCTTAAAGCTGTTTACCTCATCGCCAAGTGTGTGCATTCCACCGCTAAAAGCAATATTGAGATTCATGGAGCCAAATATAGCGGATCATTAAGCGATTAGAGTGTCAAGAATTTTAAAGCGTGTGCTTCAGCTCTCACAACTTATTATTTAATTATAGGTACATATATATATATATATATATATATATATATATATATATATATATATATATATATATATATATATATATATATATAGTCCTATACACAATTATACAATTATATGTTACAATCACGGTCTACGTTGGTTTAAAATCGTTTGGCTCTCTTAGTAGCCCGTTAAAATTGCATGGTTGCGCTGAACAGGTTCAACTCTGAGATGTTGTGTAGGCCTACTGTTGGATCTGAATATTAATTCTCTTATTTTTCCCCGCCCAACGCCATTGTAACATTTCGTATAAATATTAATTTCTAATTTTCTATTTCAAAGTCGACTAAAATCTATATGATCCTATACATAAACACAGTTATTAGTTCCAACAGCATAACCACTAAGTTGCTTGTATGTTAAACGCTGGATAGTTGGATCGGTTCTGCTAAAAATTGAATCATTGGTAATTAAAACTAGTTTCGTTCCTATTTTGAGCTACATGTCTTACATTGTGAAGTGAAAGTGGGCGAAATACAGCAATTTTCTACATTTTTGTCTATCTCTTAGACTCCTTTTTACTCTCATTTTTATCCTAAATATTTACCTCTCTCTCTCTCTCTCTCTCTCTCTCTCAACCACTCTATTTAACCCTGTGACTGCTCTAATGTTAATGTAATCTGGAACATCAGAACCTGACTTAGTAATCGGCAGACTCAGTAATTACTGATTATTGTTGGGCAGTTACTGATTACCGGTGACTCTACCGTCAAAACAACAAAACAACTTTATGGAACTTACGAACAAGTTGAGTGTCAATTACATGCTGGGTTAGTCCATGTTGGGTTAATCCATGCTGGGTTAATCCATGCCGGGTTAAATCTATGCTGGGTTAACCCATGCTGTGTTAACCCATGCTGTGTTAACCCATGCTGGTAAACCCATTCTGAGTTAACACATATTGTGTTAACCCATGATGGGTTAATCCATGCTGGGTTAACCCATGAGTCATCACGAGAGAATTTAAACTTTTCAGCACGTGCGAGACATCATGATGCAGTGATCTTGGAACCTGGAATAGAACCTCGCCTTCTACTTTACTGATTAGAATTAGCACCTAAATGATTAAATTATGACCTGAATAATTTGTAGTTTATAATTAGCACCTTAATCTAATGAGAAATTTTATGTCAGTTTTCGCTCCACAACTGTACTGTTTATTGTTTAAACATGGCCTGACAGGGATACGAATCTGTGGTCTCATAGACTTGTACGACAAGCGTGGTATTACTTCGAATTGGTATCTCAGATTTTATGTTTCAGGAAGTCCATTATATCATTTAGAACGACAGACTGAGAAACATAAATTCTGGTACTACAGTACTATTAGAGCCTAATTTATAATAACCCGAAAGTGTTCGCTTGGAGAAAGTCTTCCTTACTTGGATAAAATTGTTACTGTTTTTCCGCTTCTAAATGAACACAGTGATCAAATAAATAAAGTATAGGCTTAATAATAATAATAATTATTATTATTATTATTATTATTATAATCATCACAATAATCCTAATAAATAATAATAATAATCATCATCATAATCATAATAATAAAAATTATAAAATTAATAATAATGATAATCATCATCATTACCTTTAATTCCAGTTTAACTAACTAGGATCGGGATACGAATAGACCTTCACCACTCCTCTCTATTCGACACCATATCATCCGACAATCTGCTATAAGCTCTTCCATTCGTTTTACAAAATGTCAAAGGTAATTAGCAGTTATATTAGCAGATATATTAGCAGATATATTAGCAGATGTCAAATGTAATCAGATAGTAATGAATAGTAGAGGTTTAACATACATTTCCTCATCTAAGCATGATTTCAGGAACATCCCTAGAGCATACATCATTACAGATCAATTATCAAATAGATAACTTATGTTTAGAAAATTAGCTTTCTTCAAGCTGCTGAAGCAATTGGGATAATATTAGTAATTAAGGTTCAAAATGTTTTAATAGTATAAATTGAATTTAGAATAAATGGAAATATTTTTGTTCAAATAAATTACAATATTCCGGAGAGGCTACTAACATGGATAAGGTATATAATGGAAGCGAGTTGTAGCTTAGAAGCAATGCTTTTTTATACATATATAAATGTATATATATATATATATATATATATATATATATATATATATATATATATATGTATTATATACATAATTTTATATATATATATATATATATATATATATATATATATATATACATAATTGACGAATTCTAGATTGTTATACTGTCTGTGATCTTATTTTGGCTTCCTCCTCGGGTTAGTATTGCATCATTTCACTATCTTGCTTAGAGCAGCGCTGAATGATTACAGAAATCTTCAATTAACTAGTTACACGTAGTTTCCTCTTTACTTCTTTAAACTACTTAATTAACCGATTGAATTTTGATTGTTTAGTAAAGAAAATTTGAAGCCGATAGAGTCTTCTGATTCGTAGCCATCATGTAAACCTCCTTTTCAATATTTTTCTATCTGTGGTCTGGTATTCTGAATTTTGAATTTCCGCACAGTTTTTGGATCCTATTATATTTGTTTATGTTTTGGTTCAATAGTGGTCGCTGTTGTCGTTGACAACAGTATGACCTCAATTGTTGCTCTTATTGCTCAATCCATCAGAAAGAATGCTGTAACTTGGTATGATCTTAGTGCACTGGCTACGTAAGCAGAGGTCAATGTACTGGCATGACTCATTATTGACGTGTGGTCCTACATTCCATTCGTGATTCACGACAACATTTCGCAGACATCGCAGATGGATTATAAATGTTCAACAAAACTTCACTTGCAGTCGTTGTTATTTCTGTCAAATTAACAGTTAACAACTCACGTACATATATCAATTCACTGAATTAGACGTAATTATTAATCAAATTATCGAAAAAAATACATTCAAAGATTGTAGGCCCCTATGCGTCAGAGTCATCGGGCCTGTATGTCCATTTTAATGTCGTTCTATGCATTGTGTACAGTGTCATTGTGATCTTCGTAAAAATAAAATATCTATCTAATTATCTATAGTCTGCAGCTCATTTTCTGCCAAGTTAACCAAACTGAAAATACTTGATATTTCAGGTATTTTGAATTTTAATATAGCCTTCCCAGTTTTTTGCACCAGTTTTTATCTCATTTTCCTCTTTTAAGTCATGTTTAACGAATGGGTTTGTGTTAATTGTTTCAAATACATTTTGGTGCAGGGACTTCAGAAACGTTATCTTTAGATGGGGAACAAACGTTAATTCTCACATTATCAATTTTGCTATAAGGCCATACTTTTACATTACACTTTTTACTCTCTTACTCTCTCTCTCTCTCCCTCTCTCTTTCTCTCTCTCTCTCTCTCTCTCTCTCTCTCTGTATAAGTTATTATTACTCACAGTTTGCTTAAACGTTTCATAATGTCCGCACTGTCGAAAAATAAATCAGTTCCTGCATAGAAGATTTTGCTTAACCGCGCCATAATACAGCCTGTAGTTTAGGCAAATATGGTTTCTGATGTAGCTTTGCATTTCCTTCTTCAGTTCTAACTTAATTGTCTATTACAAATCATTTAATTGCTCTCTCTCTCTCTCTCTCTTAATGCACTTCCTACTCGCAGGTCTATGGTATATAACGCCTCCACTCATTTCTATCTTCCATTTCCTCTTCATGTCCACATACGAGTGGATCTTTAAACCATCTAACATCCCTTAAATATACGATTCTTCTTGGGGGGTCTACTTATGACGAGGTGGGCCCCCTATGCCTTCCTCAGCTTCAACTAACATTCAATTTACGTTAGGCATTTTCTTCAGGATCGGACAGAAAATGCGAATAGGCCTACATAGACGTTTAGTTACTAAATAATGACTCTTAGTACCGAAGTGATGCCTTTAAGAAATATTTATGTAACTAATATTTTGCTTATATAACTAATTATTTGCTTCACATAAACACAATAACAAATGTTAACAAACATTTATAAATAAGATGGAACAAACCAATGATAACCATGACATTACTGTAATGACAAGGATGACTTTGCACTCACCATAGTCAATATTTTATCAGTTTTATATTTGAATTCTTTTGTTATTTTTGTATTCAGAGAGAAGTGTCATGTATTGGAGTTAACTCGTCAAAAAATACATTTAGGTAAAAGTCCAGCGTGCGGGCAACTGCAAGGAACTAAATAGGATTCTAACATTTATATATGTGCCTAATATTTAGGTGAAAAGTACCTTGCTTATGAAGTATTTGACTCTGTTTAAATAAGTATGTTGCATAAATGTCATGTATTGGTATAACATTTTACGCTTCAACATTGATGTCTAGTCTCTGGAATATCGATAAGTGTCACATTTTTGGTTCAGTGTCTTGAATTTGGACAACTCTTTGCAGAATAGCTATATCCATTAATATTCTTCGTTGTTACATACAGTAGTTTCACTATTCTGCTACGGTTGTTGTTCCAAATTATTTACGTTGTTGTGTTTTGGTTTTGTCAAGTATCATTTACTTGGATAAGTTTCTTGCATTTAGATAAGCGTCTTGTATTTAGATAACTGTCTTGTATATGAAGCAATTTATATGTTAAAAGTGCGCTCACGCTATGCCTCACTCAGTTATGTTGTTATCATCAATCATTGACGAGCTAACACCCGTTTCAAATTTCTAGAATATGTTGAAGACTGTCTTAACATTTGCATCGTTGTTATGCGCATTGAAGCATGATCCTAAGTAGAAGAATTTCACATAGTGCAGTATTTGTCGTGGGTGTTGATCCCTTCCTAAGAGATACAGAAAACATTGATCTTAATCCGACAGCGAGATCGACATCGCCTGTGTCGATATTTCGATATATAATTTACATGTGTCATTTATGACAAGATTTATGGGCAGTGATGTCTATAATAGCTTCTTGCAAGAATAGACCTATTTAGACCTCAAGAACATATACCGCCAGACTCTTCTCTTTGTAAAATTGTACTTTAATTTCTGGGAGGGGCTTCATAAGTAAAATTTTCTTTGAAAAACAAAAGTAATGATTTTCTAACTAAATAGGTCTATAGGCCTAGTGGTTTGCTTATTTTTGTTACTGAAATGACTCTTCATTGACTGGGAAAGCCCCTCTGATCAGTTGGCCAAGAAATCCCAAGGAATCTGAGGGCATTTTACCCACCTTATAGCCTCCTCTAAAAGTGCAAAATAATAGGCTGTATTATAACATAACATAACATAAAAAACAAGTATTAGAGTGCTACAGTCATCAATGACAACATCAAACACTATTGAGACAAAATCAAGCCTGCGAGCAAAAGTAAGGTCCAAAAACGGTGCAAATTCCAAAATCCAGAAAATCAGTTTAAGTATATATATATATATATATATATATATATATATATATATATATATATATATATATATATATATATATATATATAGACCTATATATAATTAATTATTTCTCATTTGGCAACACCACAGACTTCAAACAATAACATTACTTAGGCCTATAGTTAACTTCAAATAATAAACTATTAATATATTTCAGACTGTATATAACATAACATAACATAACAGCATACTGGGTCAGGAAGTACAGATGCTTGTTTAAGGCCCTTTTCTCCTTCCTCTCCATGGTTATTAATAATCGTTGCCTTTTGATGGCGCATCAATTGCAGCCGGCGCGGATTTAACTAACAGTCTTCAATATCGATCGTCACAAACAGTCTTCATTATTGATCGTCACAAATAATTATATACAATCAAATAAACAAAGAAATCAAAATTACCAAATGCTATAAAATTACCGCTAATAAGAATCAGCGTAGTCTTAAGACTTACAGAAATAGGCTACTTGAGAAATCAATCAGTCATGAAGCTCTAATGAACTATAAAATCTAAAATTGAAATAGTTTATCAAACTTATGTTTGCCATCAGTCTTATTCTCCCAATGAGCAGAATTAAAACACCCACACCCAACATTTACTGATATCGCTGTAAAACAGTACTTCCTGAATCAGTTTGTTCACGCTGCCAGAAATGTAGAGAAAGGTAGAGCTACTAGCCCGTTTTCTTTTCAACATCCAAGAGAACAAAAAATGGATTTGACACTTATAGTATAAAACTTAAATTTAGCAAAAAAGTCGAGACGAGTTGAACGATCAGTAAATGCAACGTCGACGGAAAACTACAGTTACACCACAATACATGCTTCTCTTAATTCTAGAAATATTTACCTATTCAAAGGCTCGGCAATTGAAGCTTCACAATTATCACGAGTGACGTTTATCTTTTCAGACGTTGATGGGTTGCTATCAATATTAATTTTCATCTCTTCTTCGCGGTGAATATTACTTTCGTTGTTCCGCTGACATAACTCTGGATCTAGAACAGTACTCTCGCTTGTCCTTCTATTTCTCTTTGTCCTGCATTTCCACCAGCACACTACGCACACTGCCACAAGCACCCCCAACGAGAAGCACACACCGGCAATGATAAATTTTGTACCGTGGTCACCGGCAGTGTGTTCCAGCTCATGGTGTCCAACCGGCTGGATATCAGACTTAGAGTTTTCATGGGAGATGTTGTGAGAAAGATCTGATCGATGATCTGATCGATGGTGTCCAGAGAGGTTGTCTTGTTCAGAAGATGCGTAGAGTAGGCTTACAGACTTCATAGTCTCTGTATCGGTTAGATTTACAAATTCGAATCTTTCGAGAACCGGTACAAACGAAGGCGTGGTTGTTATGTGAGATGTGTGCAGATCATCAAGAGATTCGTCGTGTTTTTGTAAACTCTGCTCGAATTCATTTATTAAATCTTGCAGAAGCATTTCGTCATAGTTATTGCTAACTGTTTTTGCACATAGAGATGATGTGCAGGGAATTTCTGAGAGAGATTGTTTGACTGACTCGTTACTCTCCGAATATAAATTGTTGGCTTCGGGCTCAGTGTCTGCGGTACTTATCAAATTTGCAGTACTTGCAAAATGTGAAACTTTAGTATTTTCAGTATTAATCATATCTACAATATTCGCAGTATTTGTAGCACTTTCAGTACTTACAGTACTTTTAATATTTGCAGAATTTTCAGTATTAGCAATATTAGCAACTCCTTTGTCATCTTGAAAACCTCTGCGCTTCGCATAGAAAGTAGTAATAGTCATTAGAACCGGTTCATTAGAACTATATTCCGCGTCTGATATAGAGTTGTGTCCATGAGTTGAATCTTTATGGAGATCAATTTTTTCATGATGCGATTCGTTTACAACGGAATTCTTTCCCCTCTTCATATACAACAAACTTGATTTGCGCTGGTGGGGTGTTGTTTTACTTCTTCTATAACCTAAATCATCAGCCGACTCTGTTAATCTAATATCGCCTGCGTCATTCGCTGATTTAAGATGAATATAACCTTCTCGATTCTCTATTATTGGCTCGTCAGTAGATTTTACGTTAAGCTCGACAGAGTGCGTGTTGTAAATGTTGTTGGTATGAGTATCCATGAAGCGAATAGTCCTTGAGATGCTATCAATCTTATACTTTGTTGTTTCCGATGAAGTTGTCAGCGGTTGATTCATGGCCTCAGCGAGAAGTAGATTTGTTGTAAGCGTAAGAATCAAAAATACCTGCAAATATAGAAAATATTAATTGTTAACTCAAGTTTATTCGCATCAAAATTATCGCAGACATTCAAGAAATGCGTGAAAAATTCAAACATTGCATGAGAAGCAATTCAAGGGAAGAAATTTCGAGAAAAGATTCAATCAAAAAATTCATGCAATCTGAGAAGTCAGAGCCGCAGTTACACATCCTGCATATTCATTACAATTCATGCATATGCGTTAAAAATATCATGCGTATTCATTAACGTAATACACTTAATCTTAGCGGAAGTTATAACCAGCAGAAAGTCAAAGTTCATAGTTAATTCAAATGTTGTTAATCAGAGTTGTTGTGCAGCCCATATGTAAACAGGTACAGTAATCCTGTAATCCATCCCGGATCGTTCGGAGATGGATTGGCAGAAATGGCGAAAATGAATTGAAAGGAATGACGGAAGTATAAAAATATGTAGAAAGTTACTGCTATCCACGATACCATGGAACACTATAAAAACAAGAATAAATTAATTTAAATTTTTATTGTTTATGCAATTTCACTAATTTAGAGATTGCTATTTAATCATTTGACTTTCATTCCGGGAATTGATAGGCATTATTATGACTATTGCTTTAAGACTATTGTTTATGACTATTGCTATTTACTCATCGATCCAGATTTGCCTTAGCAATACTCGATGTTAGAATGAATGACAGTAGTATAGTCTATTATACTACTGTCTCTCTCTTAGTGCACTGCCTACTGGCAGGTCAATGGTATATAACGCCTCCACTCTTTTCTGTCTTCCGCCTTCCTCGTTATTTCCACATATGAGTGGGTCTTTAAATCATCTAGCATACCTAATCTCGGCCAGCCCCTGCCTCTTTTTCCTTCCATTCTACCTTCTATGACCTCTTTTAATAGACCTTCCCCCCCTTAGAATGTGTCCTATCCAACTCTTCTTCCTATTTCTTAATACATTTATCAACTGTCTATCTGTGCCAACTCTCTTTAGAACTTCCTCATTTGTAGCCTTTTGAGTCCAACTAATCCTCTCCATTCTTCTCCAAATCCACATTTCAAATGCCTCCTGTTTCCTAATATCTTCCTTCCTTAAGGTCCATGTTTCACAACCATACAATAGCGTGGTCCAAACCGAAGTTTTCACTATCTTTATCTTTGTATCTTTCTTCAGACTTTTTGTTAATAGTTCTTTTCTACTACCAAAGGCCGCTTTTGCTTGTGCAATCCTACTGCATATTTCAATCTCACATTTCCCGTCATCGGTTATAGTATGACCCAAACATTTGAAACTCCTTACCTGTTCCAATTTCGTACCATTTATTGTGATATTAACTTCAACTTTACTATTGGACACTCTCGTAACCTTCGTCTTTTTTATATTAATCTTCATGCCATATCTCAATGCCGTGTCATTCAGCCTATCCATTACCTCCTGCAGTCCAATCTCGCTACCCACTACCATTCCTTGGTCATATGCAAATCGTACATCTTGTAACAATTTCCCTCCTACTTTTATTCCTTCTTCCATGTCCTCCATGGCTTCCTCCATCATTGCCCTGCGTAAATGTTAAACAGCAGCGGGGAAATGCTACAACCTTGTCTTACTCCACGCCCTATTTCACCTTCTTCTGAGTATTCTTGTTGAATTTTGATTACTACTCTTTGATTCATGTACAAGTTCAAAATTAGTCTTCTATCTCTCCAGTCAATTCCTATTCTTTTTAAGATATTCACCATCGTTATCCAATCAATCCTGTCAAAGGCCTTCTCGAAGTCCACAAAGCATACAAAAACGTCATTTCCATATTCTAAGCTTCTTTCGCAAAGAACCCGCTTTACCCCAATTTCAGTTTTAATTAATCAGAATTAAATTAGTTTCAATTACCCCTTTCAGTTTTAATTATTCCCGTAAATACTCAGCGGCCTAAATAAAAAATGTCGCCAAACAAATAAGGAGTTTCAAGTATTTAGATCATACTATAACCAATGATGGGAAATGTGAGACCGAAATATGCAGTAGTATTGCACCAGCAAAAGAGGCATTAGTAATAGGAAAGAACTTTTAACAATGAGTATAACGAAAGACACAATGATAAAAATAGTGAAAATCTTGGATTGGACTACGCTAATATATGGATGTGAAACACGGCCCTTAAGGAAAGAAGATATAAGGAAACTAGAGGCATAAGAAATGTGGATATGCAGGAGAATAGAATGGAATTTTATATTGTATTTATTAGAGATAAATTACCGGTAAAAAGATCAGAAAAATACACATTTTACATCACTAATTGCACACTAGCGCACTGATGCGAACTTTTAGCAGAATACCTAATGTTCATGGACATTAGACATTAGCAATATATAGTATAACATAGGCTACTGCCGCTATTGTCAAATTATGCAGCTCACTATATCTGTTAGTCGCCTTTTACAAGCAGATCGGTTTTCGAGGAGTTCTCAGTTTTTTATTTCTCTAGTGTGTCTAGGGTTCTGCCAAGTGGCAGGTGAAAGGTATACATGTATATTCCTACTCACAGCCTGCTGTCGCGCTCCAAGAAGAGCAATTCATTGAACATCAAATTAATTATTTCACAAAAGGCTATGCTTAAATTTTCCACACGTTAATATAGCTTCCTCATGTTGTGCTAGGGTGTGGTTGGACCACTGCAGAATAGGGCAACTGCAAACAATCTACTGCGTGTTCGTAAGAGGCGACTATGGCAGGAGCTGAGAATGGTTAAAGGGGACCCACCTCACCATGAAATATTTTTCCCCAGGATTAAATGGTAATTAATCCATCTAACTGAGGAAGGCAACGAGAAACCACCTCAGAAGCCATACTTGTCCCAGGCTATAGGCTACATAAGGTATGGATAAGGCATAGACTTTATGAAAGGATTAACTTGTTGATCTAAGGAGTGCTCTTACGGAGCGAAAAAGCAGACTTTGAGTTTGAATATGTACCTTGAACCTGCCACTTGGCGGTGCACTGAAGAAGAGAAGATGAATGTAGATCGTATAGCTTGGGGGAAAATTTGGCTTCTGAAGTAGTTTCTCTTGGACTTTTTCAGTTCTTGTGTAGTCCACGCGTAGTTTACGTGTGGTCTATTCTTCAGTGGCCCGAGCACAACACGGGAACTTGTCTCAATTTTAACGATAGAACAATTAACATTATTCAGTCGCCACAGGCGCCCAACGCTAACACAGCATGTATTTCAATTTTAATTAATCCCGTAAATACTCAGCAGCCTAAATAAAAGATGTCGCCGCGACACTTACTTTTAAATGGCACATATTTTATAGCAGTTTATTACAATAAATTAGCTAAAGCTAAGCAGCATTAAACAAAAGTGTTTGACTTTCCTCGCTACTTAGCATGCTAATTAATTAATAAACTTAGACTATTACTTAGACTACAGTAAACTTAGACTATAAATATACTTACACTACAGTAAATTTAGACTATGACTTCACCGATGGACTGTTACCAACGCCGTCTTTGCAGGGTAGAAACGAACGTTAAACTACAATGATAAGTTTATACTATTTAAACAATTTAAATTGTTTAGACTTTCATAAGTTAAATATATCATACCTGTATGTATAAAGTAAAAGTATTAGATCGACAATATTTCGTTGAGAAGTTACCTAACATATCTAAGCAGTTCTATATTATTTCCTACATGATTGTACTCTACAGTGGTACTACATGAATTGCTTCTGTACTCTATCTGCGATACGATGGTACTACGTTGTACTACAGTACTATGTTGTTTAGCAACACTGTGGTCCTACTTGTGAGGTACCGTTCAACACTACTGACCATGACTACCATAACTTCACATAACTGCAGTTCAAGAACATCACCCAAATTGAGAGCTAAGCCGAACTTTTACACACACGTACATGATACCGAAAATGGCTTAGCAGCGTAGCATTGGTAGACCGGCATGCGTAGACTTGCTATTATATTACACTGTTTATGGACGGGTTATTCTGTAATCAATCATGAAATGGGCACGAAATTTTCAGTGAATGATAATGTGTCAGTGAATTGCTACGAAAAAATTTTCAGTGGAGGTTACCGGTATTATACCTCACTAAAATCTATACTTAGCTCTCTGTAATATAAATTAACGCAATAATTTATATTTTTATTTTGAGAGTGTCATAACGTGTCATAACGTGTAATAACGGCATTAGCAATTTTGTGCATAATTTCTCTAGAATGGTAGAAATCAATCTAAATATTTGTAGGAAATGCCCGTATTATGCTTTAAGCACTCCAAAAAGCGTGGGGCTCGATTTAGCTGAGCGTCAATTGAACGAAATCAAGCTATGATGCACCCGGTTAGTACTTTGTAGGTGATCACTTTGGAAGACCGGATGTTTGACAGCTTTGAATGAAATAATCGCTAAGACGTTGGACTTCGAAGTTTATTCTTATTTCCGGATCGGATGCAATATATGCGTCAACAAATGACAGCGAATATAAATAACCATGGAAAGGAGGAAACAACGAAAACTACAAAACCAGCAACCAGGAAAGGAAACTGTAGCACATGTGATATGCCATGTGAGCAACTATATGAACAAAAATAGATTAGCGTGGATCGTCTACAGAAGAAAACTGGAATATTACCAGATACGAAAAAGATTCTGTAGTACGATTTTTTACCTAATCCCTGAAAATTCTCTCTGAATCCTGGGACTAACAGTTACAGCATCAACGGACCAACCAAACGTATCAATCTACCATTCTCCACTATCAAATGCATCCGATGAACTAATGCAAAGCTAAAGTTCAGCCCTACCATATATCATATACATTCTCTACACAAGGCCCAGCGTAAGCCTATCAGATCTAAATTAGCTTCCCGTCAGCGCCCGATATACGGTACAAGCGGCGGCTGCGCATCCACCGCCTAACGGCGTAAGGTCGACGCCCATCTGGCTTCCTCGAGCCTCTCTTAAGGTACACACCCTGTTTCTGTAACAAATAACTCGATAAGAATCATGTAAATATCATGATTTAAGCTCTTGTCTCGTGCGCACTTCAGCATTCGCACTTTTCTTTCAACTTTAACTATTTCAGGACTTTATAATCTTATAATTTAATCGTTTCATCTTATTACTTAACTGAAGACGTTCGAATAACCTTAATAAATATGTGCAATATTTGCGTAAAAATGTTACTCAAAAATTGTCTGATAGATATTCTAGGTTCTTACCTCAGATTGTTTCGTTATGCATAGCCGGTATTTAGTTGTTTCCTATAAAAATAGCAGTTATTAAAAATACAGTTATAGCTGATGTAAATTTCAATTTCATCACTCGAAGGAAATGATAGCAGTGATGGAATACTTTAGGAAAGGAACCCTGCACATATATAATCGGATATAATTAATAGTATGCCAATCCACATATATATATATATATATATATATATATATATATATATATATATATATCACTCTTACTCTCACACTCTTATACTCTCATTCGCTCTCACAAACTTTCTCTCACTCACTCACTCTCTCTCTCTCTTTCTCTCTCTCTTTCTCTCTCTCTCTCTCTCTCCTCTACTTTAGTGTTTAACCATCAGCCACATAGAACATTAAATGCTCAAATTATTTTCAAATTATATTTCAATAGGCTCACTAAAGAGCACATCATCGATTCAAAAATTAACAACATCAGAGCCTCAGTTACCTACAATTAAGGCTCATTCTTAATACAGCCCCTCGCTTTATATCATGCCGATTATGTGATGGCTTCCCATTGCCTTTCGTTTAAGTTTCGCTTCATGACATCAGTGTTAGACATACAGCATCTGCTCATGCTTAAATGTAAGGTAAAATTGTTTTCATTCAGACGTTTGGAAGTTTGTAAAAAATCTGCTGGAGCCAGTGTCGATGTCGGTAAGATACTCGACCGCGGATCAGTATGTGTGGGATTCAAACCCTGGGCTCGCTCGTCACTGATACCGCTTTCTAGTGAGGAAACTGACGTTAACATTAGCTTATGCTCAGTTTTATGCATAGACCCCATAGAGTTTTCGAGAGTCTTTGTACGTTACTCAACCCCAGACCCTACTGTCCTTCCGCCAGTGAAGAGAGCAGCTCATAATATACTAACTTAATAACACTATGCACAACAACATAATCAAGTTGCAATATAATTCGTGTAGGGATATCGACGTCGTAATTGGTCTGGTCTGCGCAGATAATTTCAAGGCACCAGGCTATGGGAGTTTCTGTCGGCCCCGCCCATGTTGATTGTTTCATATCTAATATCTCGACCTCTCCCTACTCCTCCAAACACACACACACACACACACTCTCTCTCTCTCTCCCTCTCTCTCTTACTTCCTTCTTCTACCTCTCCCTCTTTCCCTTACTGCTTCTCTTATTCTTTCTTTTGAATATTTTACATACATTCGCAAGTTATGAGTTTATGACATTCGAAAACATCTGCAATAGCAAAAAATTTGAATTATAACTTAGAATCTCTACAACTAGGCCTACAGTGCTACCATTTAGAATGTGAGATCCTGAGGTCAATTGAACCCTCGTGGGTTCGAATCTCAGCCGCGCTGATCTAAGAGTAAAATCTCGAACATTCACTGGACTGGCTATACGGAATATGGTCTAAATTGCCTAACGTTTAAATATACGGTTTTTGTTTATTTTACTTAAACTTTTTAAAATTATAAGAATTTCGTACAATGAAGCAATATGGACATGATTGGGAAATTTTAGAATGAATTGTAAGTTTTAAGAGAGACTTGATAACTATTTAGCAAGTTATTATTTGTGTGACTTGACATGTAGAACAGGATAAAGAGCTTAAGCCTGCACAGTATATTTTCGAGGTATTTGCGTACGTGTCTGTTTCTTCATTAATGCAGTGACATGCCGCCTTCTGTTTCACTAATATAATGCCATTCAATAATCTTCATATTGGTCATTTGATAAATCAATGAAGGATTCGTTGAATTACTATTTCATGTAATTGCTCTAAAGCTAAACTGCTGTTCATATATCTGGAACTGAAGTTACTGAACATATGGGGTTAATTCTGACCCACATAGACCTCTTCTTAGAAATTCTTAGTGGAAATTCTAAGCAACTGAGCTGAGTTTAAAGTCGGTTTCGTCTGTCGAAAGATGGCCAAAATTACTTAAAATCAGAGGAGTACAAACATTGTTGATAAACTTCTACTCTGTAACATTCATTCTGATAGGATTGTATGCTTAAAATATGGCACGGGTGTCAAAGAAAGCCCAAACTAGATGCTGCAGCTATTTTTCACAATCCTATGATTCTAGAAACCTGGAGTTTAGACTTTTTCACTCAGCAGATGTCTGCAGGTTATCACAGACTTTTGTGATTTTCTTGCAGTGTGAAAACTTCACACAGCTCATACAGCATTCACCGAGTAGTTACAAGAACTTTGTGCAGAACCTCTGATCTCTGACTGTTCGAAACTTCGTCGGCATTTTAGTTCAGAAAAATTCCAATCCTCGTCATAACAAGAGAAATTTAAAAGCTAGATGTTAAAAGTTAGACTGTCATATGAGCTTTCAATTTAACCTTCATTTAAGAGTTGCTTTTAAACAATCATTGTATTGAAATGTCGTGGTATGTTATTGATCTTCGAGACTACTTTACATGCTCATGGCACGTTCTTGTTGTTATTAGTCCCCTCTATGATTAATCACACCTTCGTCGTTCATTGGTGATGAGCCAATTGACAGCAATCTGCGATATAATGGTATGATTATCCTTCATGATCTACACATAGAGTTGATTTTCTTGGTTCAATTTAACATTTAGACATATTATACATGTTCTCCGTAAATGGGCCTATTTACAGAAAGAAGAGATAGATGGCTATTATAAATATTGATATCAATATTTCAAGTCAAAGGTGAGGAATTAGAATTCAAATTAATTATATTAGGCCTATTAAGCCTCGAATATATATTAGGCCTATTAAGTGCATTTTGAATATGCATATGTTTAACTTATACTGCATGGAGATGTACTTAACTGTAATTTAAGAGTAATAAGTTTAAGTAATTGAATAAATGTGTAATGTACAAAGTTTATGCTTCAAATATAGTATGTGACTTTTTCGAATGACCAGAAATATTTCAAAGGGTAAGACACCGTGATGTCAATCAACGTCCCTGGCGCACCACAAAGAAACTCATTTGCTATTGAGCCGAGGGCAAATAACTATCGAAATAACATTCCACTTCTAACCTTAGATCTTCGTAATATACTGCAAAGTTTACAAGCTAGTTCTTCCATATAGATATTTTACTACGAATTTACCTGGCTAAGCATTTAAGCATATCATCTCTCTCTTTCTCTCTCTCTCTCAGTGCACTGTCTATTGGCAGGTCCATGGTGTATAACATATCATAAACAAATCATAAATATTCATGGTATAAACATATCATAAAGCATCTCATTAACAACCCTATTATGGAGAGGACTAAAGCTAAAACAGACTGATTTAACTTATATAGGCTGCACACAGATTTATCACTGCTATGCCTCGAAATTTATATATATATATATATATATATATATATATATATATATGCATAATTGACCTTCTATAGATAGGACTACCTATCACAGACAATTTATAGTCATGAACATAGATGATCCTACTGTGTCGTGTTGTGTCCGGATCACTAAAGCATAGACCAACCGCAAACTGCACGTGTCTTCTATTCCTCGAGTTGATATATATATATATATATATATATATATATATATACATGTATATATATAGTATATATATACAGTATATATATATATATATACAGTATATATATATATATATATCAACTTCTTTGCTTCCTTATTTGTTTTGTTTGCATATTCTTTTTTTAGTCTGTATTTTTATGTATGCATGATGTCAACTAGATTGGTTTTATACCCTCATTGACGGCCTAGTGTGTATTATTGCATTTTTGAGTGTTTTTTAAATAAACATATTTCTATCTATCTCTCTCTATCTGTCTATCTCTCTCGTAAGAATGACAAATGCGGAGCAGAGAAATACATAGGAAAACCATCTCAGAAGCCTTATTTTTCTTAACTATATTAGATAGATTGCTAAGACAAGCCATACGGGATCATAAGTTCACAACTGGTTGAAAAACTTTGCCATTATCTAAGCTTGAAACACTAAGTCTAATATTATTCACAACTTATCTACATAATGTTATACATTTTTCTAATATTCTCAAATTTCAGTGCGATCTCCCTGTTATTGTGCATTGGTGAAGCAAGAGAGCCTCCAAAACATTTCCTGACACGTCAACTAATCAGATTTCACACAATTTTATGTGAATAATTATGCAAATGATAAATATTCTGCACGACATTTTATTGCTATAGTTTAAGAAACGCATTCGATATAACTCCTAGCATCGAGTACATTTCCACCTGTCTCTGTGTAGCGATGGACTTACTTATTTTGTGATTCAACTGAACAATATGGATTAATCAATCAATGGCTCTTCAATACATAACGACAATTTTCCTCGCAAGTGTTTTAACTATTGAAATGCTATCAGCTGCTCGCACGAAATTTCTTTAGTTAGTTGCATGCCTGTTATTGTACGCGGTCGTTTTCTTCCTTATTTTATTCGAACAGTACTATAATGTACTTCTACACCACAATAATGCTTGGTGCAAACAAGATCGAGCTTTAACAGCACGGGTTTATATACTCTACTGTCATTAAAACATTTGAGGTTATTTTGGTTCAGGACGTCTACAGGATTTGTCGATTACGAAGAGAGCGTAGTCAAAAACTATGGGGGAAATTTTTTACAAATATATGGGCGATTTTTACAGGTTTAGGGGGTATCTGCGTGATGGGAATTCTAGGGGGGAATTGCGTAATGGGTTTAAGGGGGATAGGCGCCCCTGTGCGCTTAGCTTCTCCTTGTCGTTTCATACGTTCACCCCACTCTGTATTTTAAAATTTTCCATGTTGAAGTATATATTACACGTATTAGAAGTGGGAGCGCAATGCAAAAACCGATTAACTATCAAACGATAATTTGTTTCTACACAGAATTTACCATGTCAAGGTTCATAATGTTTGGCTATTATTAAATTTAAGGAGACTATGTTTAACTTTTCTTTTAAATGTTTATTAGAATGTGCGTTGCATTATGATCTGAATTTTGCTTCCATCAAATTTATTATTAATTTCTGAATTCGTATGCTAATTATATAATTATGTTTTAATAATTATTCGAGTAAATTTTATTTATTCTGCCATTAAAGTCAAATAAATCAAATGTTATAGTGAATGATCAAATGTTATAGTGAATGATCAAATGTTATAGTGAATGATCAAATGTTATAGTGAATGATCAAATGTTATAGTGAATGATCAAATGTTATAGTGACTGATCATCCGTGTTGATATCCATCACTTTTAATGCTGTATCTTAAAGCAGAACCTTTAGGCAGTTAATAATCAATTGGTCATGATACCGGTTCGTGCGGGTTTTAGATTTTACTCTCCGATCAGCTTGACCGGGAATCGACTCCATGACCTCAGGTATAACCAATGAAAGTTTCATGACGGTACCTACAGCTCTTATATGTGGAGTTGTTTATATTCTAAAAGAAGTCTAAGCCTTCAGGCACAATTGGCAAACAATTGACCATTTACAGTAAGGTCTAGTTCATCAGTATGTAGACACGTCTCTATCCGCCCAACTCATCTGTGCTCAAATCAACCTCTTCATTGTTCATGCTCTATGGCTGATTAGCCGGACCCTGGAGGCGTCATCTAATTGGAAGGACGGAATTGTTGTAGAAGAAACTGCGGCGAAGGATTCATATTAGTGGCTAGCAATATTGCTTCCTCTTTTAGAGGCTTCCATTCCGATATGGAAATTTTATCATAGCATGATTGTTGGAACGGTTAGATTATTAATTAATTAATTGAAATTCATTTTTTCAATTCCGAGAATCAATTCATCCTTAGTTGATAGAAAGTAGAAAATTTTATTTTATCCAATTTACCAATAAATATAAGTTTAACTTTTTAAAGAATTGTTTTATAGTTCTACTAACGTAATATGTAAGTGCTATGTTAACAGCCTATATTTGCCGTTTCACCTATATATTTTGTTAATGTTTCTTATACTCTCTGCATGTTTAAGTTCTTATGTGATCTTGTATGGTGATAAATATAAAATATATAAATAAATAGATAAATAAACAGGAATAATAATAATTGTAATAATAATCGTAATAATATTATTTAACGTCTGTTTCCTAATCCAAGGATTATGTATATGGATAATTATTTAAAGCGTTCACAGTTTTTGTGCGTCCGATTCTCGAGTATTGTTCTAATCTATGGTCTCCATACAGAAAATGTGATATTGTCCTGATAGAATCAATTCAGAAAAGATTCACTAAACGGCTAAGTGGCATGATAGGATTGCAATATTCGGAGAGATTAAAAGTTTTGGCTTCCGAATCTTTAGAGCAACGAAGGTTTAAATCTGACCTGTGTTAGTACTATAAAATTATCATTGGATTGGTTGACCTACCTATTGGTGAGTTTTTTGTTTTCAAAAACGGTGTAACAAGAAATAATGGTTGAAGTTTAAACATGAATAAATTTTATTTTAATGCTGAAAGATATCATTTCAAAAACCGATGTATTGTTTGTTGGAATTCCCTACCCTCTAATGTTGTAAATGCGTCTTCCCTAAACTCATTTAAAAAGTGTCTGGAGGGTATTAATGTAAGCAAATACCTAAAGAGTTAAGGTGATTGCTTTATATCATTCTTTTGTCTTCTGTATCTTCTTTTTTCTATCAAAGAATCTAACTCTTAACTGTCGGAAGTATTCTAGTGCTTTAACCGTTTTTATAATATTGAAATTGTATGTGTAGATTAAGTGCAGGACCTAAGTTGTACGTTTAATTGTCATTGTGTGCAGATATTTATGCGTGTATATTGTAGAGATGGGAATCGAACCGAACCCGAACCGAACAGAACCCTAAAATCTAGAATTTTGACCGAACAGAACTCGAATCCAGACTCTGACCGAGACCCGAACCGAACCCGAACCCAGACTCTGGCCGAACCGAACCGAACCCGAACCCAGACTTCGTCCAAACCAAACTGAACCAAACTCTTGTAGTTCCTTTCTTCTTCACCAGCCTGACATTAAATAAAGATAGTAAGAACAATACAAATATTATTTGAAATATATATAAGCTTTTGCATTTACATGTCTTACAGTATCATACATCATATATTCAGGTAAGGCTGGTTCCAGCACAAATTTTAAAACGGAAGCGGTGCAAAGGAATGGTAGCGGGAAGCGAGACGGGCCTAAAAAAGATGATGGATAGTCGGAATGATACAGAATTGAAATATGAAATGAAGATAACATCAAAGAGTCAAAAGTGATAAGAGTATTCCATAAAAATCTGAAAATGCTTGACTCAATCTAGGTGGATTTGTTCTTGTTAAATTCAAATTATGAATTTTTTATAATTTTAGTGTGCTACCATAAAATTTTTGCAGCCAGATTTACAAATAATTATATATGACATTCTATAGGTTTTAAGACTATCTGGAGTAAATAATTTTGCACCATAGCAATGCAATAATTTCATAACTATTTTCGTAACATTATAATTGATCTGAGAGTTTCAAATAAATAAAAAAATTCAAATTGATGAAGTATTCTATTTGCTCGTTATAATCAAGGAGAAATATATCAGATACAATAATAAAGCTAAATATCTATATTATGAACGTTTGTAGGTCAACTAACAATATTTTAAGAAATGTACAGGAATAAATACGACTTCTCTCCTTTTTTCATTTTCATATTTTTACCCAGGTGAAAAAATGTGGCAGATATTATGACTTAATGAATTTTTAAGCATATCTGACATAAACCATTTTAAACATGTTTGTTATAACCATGATTATTATAAGTAAAGTTAAACAAAATTTTGCAACATTATCCAAACCAAACCATTTCGAACTCGAATCGAACTCTTGCGAGTTGGAAAGCAAGCCGATCCCGAACCAAACCCGAACCCTTGTTAGAACCGAACCTTCATTTTCAACGAACCGAACCGAACTCTCAAATTGTCAACTGCTAACCGAACCCGAACCGAACAGAACTTTCATTTTCAACGAACCGAACCGAACCCGAACTCTGGAAATTCATAAAATTCCCATCTCTAGTATATTGTTAAAGGTCGTAATAATGATATTACATGTTCCGCTAAATTTATCTTGGTAGATAATTACGGCCTACACTAAGGATTTTATTGAACCTAATTAATAATTAATGGAAATGTTTGTATTTTTTATTTTATTTTTATTTTATTTAAATTCGGGAATATGTAAGTGCCACTTGTGGGCCTTTATATTCGTTCATGCGCTCGAACTGTCTATTGTGTATGCCAATTGTGATATCATGTGCGCATGATAAATGAAATAAATATATAAATAAATGTCAGGGACGTCACCACAGCCCACATTGATCAATTCACCCATACAAATCTGGGAAAGACAAGCGTATTAATCTTTATTAGATTACTTTGAATAATTATTAAATTAAAATCCAAACAATCAAATGTCTCTCTCTACTAAAGGTTAGCGACAATGTTGGCTACACCAAAGGTTCATAGGATGGAATGCATGGAATGATGGAATGAACAGCTTCTAGAGTCCCTATCGCAGCTGTGTCCAGAGCGCTTCCCGTTGACACGTGTTTTTCTGATAGCAGTCGTCGAAATATTTCTGAGATTTTGTTGAAGCTGAGATTCTTTCGTGTAAATAGTAATAGTCGCTGTAATTTGTTGATACTTCGAGATAACTTTACTGTAATTTTTATTCTGTAATATTCTAGTCAAATTTTAAGGAAAGCTCAAAATGTGAATTTTTATATTTTCTGTTTCAATTTTGGCGGTTTTGTATTACTAATATAGGATAGATCTACTCAGTCAAGTTATTTCTCTCTCTCTCTATTTCTCTCTCTAGTGTTCTGCCAAATAGCAGGTCCATGGTACATATTCATACTCAGAGTCTGCATTCACGCTCCATATAGATCCCATTGATTAAGATCAACTTTAAGTTATTTATCTACAAGTAAATCATGTTAATTGTTTTGTTCTACAAGTGGAATCGATGAATCTTATCTTTAAGTTAAAATTTAAAAGTTTTTACCCCAAACTTTATGTTAAAGCAGCCTGGCTGTGCCTAAATTAACTTGAATTGTTATAATCTTTCAAAATGCGGAATGAAATAAAAACAATAAAAATGTCAGTCCTCTATCAGTTCATCATCATCATTATCATCATCATCAACAACATCTTCCCTGGAATTCCAGTTTAACCAGGGTCAGGATACGATAAGACCTTCTCCAATCCTCCCTGACCCACACCAATCACAATATACCCATACCATTCCAGTTCTGTCAATTACAAAATGGTAAATTGATAATATCAGCGAAACAAAAATTTAACATTTAAGAGCAGTCGTACCTTTTAAACGTATCTTACTGGTTTTTAAACTCGAGATTAATTTTAATGGCAACAGCCGACAATTGCATATCCAGCGTATCCACCGGAAAGAATCCAAGCTGCGCAGAAGTGAATAACTAATTCGCATTATCGCATAGGCTTTGGCATCTTTGTAGATCTGTCTTTAATTACGTGTATTTAAATAACCTCTATACAGATCAGCAGCTATGACAACGACAACTACGCACGTCATCAGTGACGTAACAAATGACGTCATACGTCTATGGCGTCACATAAAACTCTTATACACTTTACTGATCGTATTGGGAGCTGTAACGATTACTCTCGGAGTTACAGTTTACTTACAATTACGTGTTGAGTCGTCTCGCTCTGAAAGGGGAAACTCATTAGGTAAGATGGATAATTTAAAGACATTTTCGCTGGAAAATCACGAGGAGCTGAATGATTCATACATAGAGTTTAGCTTTGGAGAGTCGAGAGTGAGATCTGGAGAAGAAAAGGAGATTTTTGATAGATTGAGGAGACAAGCCTACAAACAGACGAATAAAGAAGCGTATGGACAGAAACTTGGAGAGACATACAGAGATCAGGAAGATGATAGTGGCAGTGAGCCTGATACACCAGAAGATGAAGACGAAATGGAAAAAGAAGAAAAGAAAGAAGGATGGATGTGGCTTACTCCGTACTCTCGAATACCAGTAAGTAATTAAGCTTTACTAAATCTATATGATATAAATAAATAAAAGATACTTCAATTGCCTGAATCGCGTTAATTTATTCAGAAATTTTAAGCGAGTAGAGGTACCGTAATTAGGAACATTAATTTCTAATTTAATTTCCGAATCCAACTGTAATATAACCGACACCAGGGAACATGTATCAACAATTCTGTCATTTATGTTCTATCTAACGGTTCTCTTCCCGTTAGAGTTATGTTATTGTACCTGATTGTTTTTTAAACACTGGACTCTGTTCGACACATGTTTTTTAAACGGCTTGGACGAATCGATTTGCAGTGACATGTGATGCGGGAATGTCCTTCAAATCTTCCTTTCATGAGCAAGCGTATGTTACTCCTTTAAATTATAATTTACTATTATTAGTTACTTGTAAGTGTTAAATGTTTTTTGTTAAATGTTCTTTATTATTATTTTTATTTATTCTTTCTATTTTTACTTTTTGTTACACGGGATGTACAGAATCCTGGGTTTGAACAAATGATTCAAGCAATACGTTCTGAATCGCCTCCCTGCTAACTTGATGTTATTTAGTTGAAATGCTAAATTAGACGGCATTGAATCGTTGCAAAGTCATCTAAAGCCTTTGTCAAAGAAAGAAGGTCTCTTGCTTATTATTACTATTATTTTGTAAAGTATATTTTATATTATTATTATTATTATTTATTTCTGTATTTTTTATTATTAATCAGTTGGACTGTGGTATCGCCGATTAGACTATATCTGCATGTAAAGGTTCGCTGTTGAATCAGCCTACAATTATATCTCTGGTAATATTCACTAAAGAACAATATTAATGATCAGCTGTGACAATATAACTTATAAGGTAAGATTAAGATTGTGATAAGAATATGTAGGCCTATTAGCCCAAGTGCTAGCCTCTTAGAAATTACTTTAATTTACTATTAGAGTATTTAATACTTTGATGAATTAGCTATACTTGTTCTTTATTAAAACATTAATCATGTGAGATTCTCACGACAATCAATCAATTCATTCAATAGTGATATTTTATTTTCCGAATTCAAAGATTTTGTATATTTGACTATATACACACTGCAGAAAGTAAAAAATTTCAACAAATTACTAAGCATAACAAAAATTGCCTTCTATAAAATAAAAAGTTTTGTATTAATCAAAATCTTTTTATTTTTAGACACTTGAAAGTACTTATTCATATATGAAATTCATTGAGGTTATGTTTATAAATTATGTTGCTTTGCTTTGAGATGATCAAAGATTAATGTCTCTATAATAGGGTAACTAGGTAAAATTCTGAAAAATAAATTCTTCTGAACTACTCTACGTGAGCAATTTAAAGACAATTATGGCAAAGTGTAATTACATAATTTCTGAAGGCAGATGAACTACTTGCATTTTGATACACTATCCTACAATTTATTCCTTGATTTTCTAGTTTTATGCAATCCAATTGAACCGTTGATAATAGATTTTGCAAGAATATTTTCGTTATGCATTGTTATATGCTGATCCATGGCCGAAGTAACTCTTTAGTGTTCTTCCAAGTGTCGGGTCCCAAGGTACATATTTTGATATTCATACTCATAGTCTGATTTCAATCTCCATCAATAGCACGCTATAGATAAGCAAGTTAATCTCTCTCTCTTTCTCTTAGTGCACTGCCTACTGGTAGGTTCGTAGTATATAACGCCTCCACTCTTCTCTGTCTTCCACCTTCCTCTTCATTTCCACATATGAGTGGGTCTTTAAATCATCTAACATGCCTAATCTCGGCCTGCCCCTGACTCTTTTTCCTTCCATTCTACCTTCTATGACCTCTTTTAATAGACCTTCTCCCCTTAGAATGTGTCCTATCCATCTCTTCTTCCTATTTCTTAATACATTTATCAACTGTCTAACTGTGCCAACTCTCTCCAGAACTTCCAAGTTAATAACTTCACAAAAAGTAATGCCTTATCCACACCTTATGTAGCCTCTCTCTCTCTCTTTCACTACTTCTCTCTCTCTCTTTCACTACTTCTCTCTCTCTCTCTCTCTCTCTCTCTTAATGCACTGCCAACTGGCAGGTCCATGAGGTCTATACATATTTATATTGCAGGTATATGTAGCCACCAGCTTGAAAAATATGCCTTCCTCGGTTCTTTCATAATCGTCTCTTACGACACGTGAAATTAAAAGTTGGTCTATTCTTCAGAGTCCCGGATATAACACGGAAAATTTCCAACGTATATTTCTACAGAAAATATATCAGAACAAGTGATCAAAACAAGTTACACTTGTTAGTATCTAGTTTAACACTCAAATTCAACTAATTCAATGCAGTCGACTCTCACCATTCAAACTTTCCTTGTACACACGGAAGACTGGGGTGTTGTAAGAGTCTTCCATACAGGAATCACATTACGTGAAAGTTCTATAGAGCTACGGGTAGATTTCTTCTGAAGCCGGTGATAGTAAATTACTTATTCGCAGTGGACGTGTGAACAGAGAATTGCCATTACTTTTAGTTTCGCCCAGTCATACGCTGTTCTAGTTTTTGTTGTGGCTGATGTACAATCACTCCGGGCGATTATTGGACGTAATCTTTGTGCTGATCAGCAGCGTGGAAGAGCCGTAGGCCCTCAATCCAGTGTCCGGGAAATCCCTGTAGATACTGCGATACCGTATCCCGCATTGAAAATGCTTAGGGGCAGCTTAAGTTATGATGAAGCAATTGAATGACCGACTTATTAAAATCATTCAAGTTCGAAACGTTATTAACTAATATTGTTAAGTCTTTCTAATTATTATTAATTATTAGTATTTGCAATTCATTATTTCATATTTAGTTCATAAAAGGGCCCTTTGCACGCAGAGTTTTGCTTTTCTTTAAAAATAAATATAAACTTATTAATTAAACGAGAAACATATACCAGATTCAGTTGAATTGGATGTACTGAAAGTTTTGCACAAATTACGAGTCAACCAATTAATATAAAAGCTTGTAAATCTAATTTAACATATTTTTCATTTCGCAAACATATGTCGAGGATGATACGGATTGATTGAATTTGATAATTTGGGATTCTGCTTGACGTTAAATCTGTCAAACTTGAAGGTTCCTTGTGGCCTAGTATCAGAATGTGTTTGTTTTGTCATTTTCAAATTGTTTTCAAATTACTTTCATATTTTTAAATGATTAAGTTATTATTTTGATAGAATCTTCATAAAAATCCAAATCTTGCTCGTGTTAAATGCAAACAAGGCATTTTATGTAGCATAGGCCTTAATCCGGGTAACGGTTTCACTTGTAAGGCAGGGGATATGGACTTGAACAAGACTTGGTAGATTATTTTTATACATGTAGGCCTACAGAATAATAGTAAAGAAGAAACTTGGCTAAGCAATGCCACTGAAGGTTTTTCCGTTGAGCCCTTTCTCGTCAAATTTATCCCTGACGCCTTTCATCTCAAATCTCGCAGGATGCCTACAATTCAGAATTTGTTATATAGACAGCATTGTATACAGCCGAGTGGTGCTATTTGAGTACGTGTCGATAATTCTGGTTCAGCGAAATGAACTTAAAGACACTCCGATCGGTCGTTATTGGTTCTTGAGAGACCAGTTACGAGAAAATTTAGTTGTCATGAACAACGCTTAGCTGCTTTCAGTAATGTTATCTCAGTGGAACAGTTAGTCAGGAGGGTTTTGTTAAGCGTCAATGGCCACTGGAATTTATTGCCGCTTATTCTTCATCCATGTCAGCAGAAAGTTAACTACAGTTTTATAGTTACATTTTCATTGTGAGTTCATCTATTTTAGTGCTTGATTTATGCTGCCAACAGTTTCCGTAGATAGATATTTTTATATTTGAGTGTGGTCTTCGCTTCATTTTAATTGTCTTCTCTTCTTTTTCATGTCGAAAGTCATATATAGGTTAAGGTTTTTGGATATAATTAATGTTTACTGTTGGATGAAAATTATTCAACCAGTTTTAATGTATGCATGTGAAACCTTGGAAAGTTCTTATAAAATAAAGCACAAATTGAACTGTTTTGAACAGAGATGCCTCAGAAGAATTTTAAATATACACTATTGGGATCACGTCAAAAATGAAACAGTACTTGAAAGGACTGGGCAAAGAAAATTAGATGAAATAGTTTCTGAGAGAAGATTGGGGTTTTTAGGTCATTTACTGAGAATGTCTGAGGATAGATACGCAAAGACTGCAGTTAACTGGAAGCCAACTCAAGGAAAAAGGAAGCGAAGAAGACCTAGGAGTACTTGGCTAAATACAATCAACAAGGATTTGAGAGCATTTAACATTTCATGGGAAGACGCTGTGAAGATTGCTGGTGATAGAAACGAATGGAGGAATGTTGCCGCCCTATGTTCTGTATAGAACTCAAGGAACTGATGATGATGATGATGATGATGAAAATAAATAATTATACAAATAAAAATTTATCAATTTTGAACATTTTGCCAGCAATAACCTATCTAGCTCTCTATAGCCTATTTAATTCTAGCACATAGTGAAATAAATTGAAGAAACACTAATCCAAAGACATGTCAACGGATAAAAGCGAAATCGACAGAGGCTTCAGGATTATTAATTAAATTTCTGCGCTGTAGCTAGACCAATGGACCTTTTGTGGTAAAGGCAAATAAGATTGATCACGAAGGGGACAAAGGTCAATAGCATAAAGTGGAGCGAAAAATAGTCTCAAAAACCTTTTTCGACCTAACAATAGCTAGATAGAGAAATGATCGCTGCAATAAATGTATAGATTACTATTTAGAGTTTCAAAAGGCTTCATTTAAATTCCAGTTCTGCCTATATAAAGCCGACAATCTCGTCGTTACATTGCAAAACGTTTAGATTCTCCCTAATGCTATTCCACTTGAAAGAGTCTCAATCTAACCGTGTGTCAGTCATTGTGTGAGTTCCACAACATTGCTTCCAGTAAACAGCGTTCTAAGTCATATCCGCCGATTTAATTAATTTGCGAACTATTGAGTTGTCAGGAAATAAATTCAGTATAGAAATAAATAATACAGAAGCTTTAATTGCAAATGAAGGCAATGAAAATTCAGAATTTATCCAAATATCTGAAAAATAATAATACTGTAAATGACTTTTAATTTTGACAGATTCCAAAGTTGCAAGAATTTTGTTTTGGAGCCAAGAAGTTTTGTCCTGCTTCTCCTCCTGGTAAGTATCTCTACTTGTATGTATATCTACTTGTATGTATCTCTACTTGTATGTATCTCTACTTGTATGTATCTCTACTTGTATGTATATCTACTTATGTGTATCTCTACTTGTATGTATCTCTACTTGTATGTATCTCTACTTGTATGTATCTTAACTTTAGGTCAATAGATTGTTGTCGAATTGGTTGCCTAAGCAGCACAACGGTTGCATTCTAAACAACGAGCGACGGGTTTACGCTCTGGATTAGCCAATTCAAGAGTCACTCCAGTCCAGAATTACTCCAGTCCAGAGTCGAATTATCTTAGAACCTGCTCAGTTACGGAATGTCTATTCTACGATACGAAATTTCAGTTCCCATCTCTAACACTGAGAAGACACAGACGTAGCGAGCAATTGATAAGCCCAGTCGGATATATGAAATGACATTTCCACTGACGACGCTCCTGTAATGTGCTGCTCCTCTTTCAACGTTATGGTGGATAACGAACGTGACGAGCTCCGCCTCGGTGACGAATGGAATCATATTAGGACGCTCCTGGAGCGAGTCCCACTCATGGACAATCCTACTTTTGAGTCCACCGAGGTTGTTTTATTGATCGACGTGAACTTCTAAATTCTTTGGAAAAAGACGGACGTAGACTGATGTTATTCTGTCATATAGTTGTTTTATTCAGTTACTGTTAAGTATTTTACAGCATCAGCCCAGTACTTAATTTAGCAAAACTTTAGTTTCATCATATTATCAATATTTTAACTTAGTTCCCTGTCAAATAAATAACTTCCTTATTCCAGCCATTGGGGTAATTTAGTGTCTAAAAAATAAAAAGCAGCTACAAGTTCCAAAATTGCAAACCTGTAATCGATTGCAGCATAAGAAGCAATTAAAATGATTTAGAAATTAAAACTCTGCTGTATGTATTATCATGCAGCAGTATTTGTGACGAGTTGCTTTTTAAGTCTATTCATTGATTGATGTTGAACACCATATACAAGCTATAAGAATTTAACGCCATGTTCAACGTCATAATGCAATGAAAGTTACATTACTAAACGATTAAAGGTAGTACATCCGGATAATATAACATCCATGGAGCTAATCCAGCGACGCATGGTGTCAGTAATCCGTGAGCTTGATTCGGTTCTTTGATCTTTATCCGCAGAATAATTCGTGAGAATCGAGAAGCTTTGGTATAAATCTGCGCCAGTAATCCACTGTATGTGCCTCCAATGAAATTACTTGATGGAATGAAGAGCTGCTGCGTGTAGCTGTAACAAAATTATGACAACTCTTTTTTCGACTAAATATTACGAAGTGTGAATTTTTTGTGAACGATTCTTTTCCAATACTGAACTGATAATATATGCTCAATTGTCTATTGCATAGAGTAAAAAAGCTGATAAAGCTAATGTTAACGTCAGTTTTCTCACTCGAAAGCGATGTCAGTGACGGGCGAGCCCAGGTTTTGAACTCCGCACCTACTGATCCGCGGTCGAGTATCGTACCGACTATACAGAGTAGTTATTACCCCTGTTTATCTCTCTACAAAGGTCGAATATTCGGTGATTATAAATCTCACTTGTTGCAATTGCTTGAATTCTGAAGGGTCACAGAATTAGCAAATTTCTATTAATGGATTGTTATCTACTTCAATCAATCAATCAATAAGAATTTAACGTTCGGTTCCTCGCCATAAGGCAATATCAGGGACATCTCACTTGGTTAACCCAATTACCGGGCTCTGTAGTATCCGCTTGGACTCATGGTATCCACATGAACTCATGGTATCCGCATGGACTCATGGTATCCACACGGACTTCATGGTATCCGCATGGACTCCATGGTATCCGTTCCGGACTCCGCGACAACGCCATAAATTAGGATTCACACATGATCGCTTGTTTTAACGGTAATATACAGTATAACTGTTGCATTATATTTGTATTACCCGTGTTGTGTCCGGGTTGCTGAATAATAGACCAA